>UYWX01020354.1:82305-104081 GCA_900622495.1 Hydatigera taeniaeformis | reverse complement strand
GTAATTTATTATTGTCTGATATTCCTTTGGTTTACCAAGAATAAAGTTTGGTCGGGCGTTTTTGTATCCAGGTTTGCATTCAAGCAGCACTTAAGCAGCATTGCCCTGTAGGCTTCGGGTAGCGCTGGATCTTGACCACCACCTTTCAGGTGGCCCAGATTCAATTTGACCTCATTTCACACGTGAACAGGCTTGTTTGACTCCAAGCCCCGCCTTTTAGAGAGTCAAAGCACTGGAACCTCTTTTTAAAAATACACGTCTTGGGTATCTTTGAGTCGTTTACTTATAACACTTACTTTTGTCTTTCCACTCATCCCATCTCAATCCTTTGACAATTTTGTGGTTAGTGCACGAATAAGTCCTCGCAAACATTTGTGACCTATTACTTATTGTTCCTGACCCTTCAATCGCCTTCCGTTAATCGTTCGTCTTTGTTCCAGAATTACAGGGTGTAGATATTGTCATATACATTTGTGCACCCACCGTTATCGTAATACACCAAGCACTTTTATTTTGATGTTTTGCTACCACCTAGACTTGTCATTCCTATACGTGACTCACTGTGGTTCTCAGTATGAAGGATGAACGGGTGACCATCAATACCTTGGTTCCGTGTTAAAATTGTATTACTTCCGTTTGCTTGCTATTTTTTTCTCGGTCTTGTGCATAGCATATTGGCGCTATGCCCTTGTGCTTGCAGGTATCCTTTCTCCCCTTGTCCCAAAGTTTAAGTGAATCATTCCGACGCAACTCGCTGTTTTATCGTCCTTTCACCCGTCTCACAATTGAGCAGCCTTGCATCGTTGCGACACTCCGCATGCCTGATGATCGATTGGCCAGTTGCAAGATGACTTGATTACGCGTGTACACCGCCATTGGCTGGGCGTCTACGCGCGAACCAATGAGCATGGGCAATGGGAATGGAATGCATGCAGGAACGCGCATGTGTGCACGTAAAGTTGGAACATTGCACACTTACTGCCTCGGGTGCCTGCGACAGTTTCGCTGTTCACATAACATGGCGGTAGTCTTTCATCTTCCACCTAGGAATTACCAATTTCTTGCCCTACAAACCATCGTCTATTGGGCTATTGTTGCCGGTCACATGGCCTCTGGATATTCATTACTCATTGGAATACCACTCTTGCCGCTTCTTGTCATCCAAATCACACTCCTCATACATATATGGACTAGTCTGGTGACAAGGCATCAGTTCTACCCGATTGAACCACCCTCACTGCCTTCTGCGTCCCAGAGTATTAATGAGTTAATGTTACCTCAGTGAGTGGTGCGCAAAGATATAAGATTGCATTCCTTCGCTTTGGAAGAAGAGCGGTCGACATTGTATTTACGTGATTTTTCCACGTCATTTTTCTTTGTCTATTCAAATTTGATTTCTTCAGAGCAATAAAATGTTGCGCCGTCCCTAATTTATTTTACTTGATCGAATTTCTAATGTTCATCTCTGCTCAGGTGCTATGCGATACTGTTTTGGATTAACAACCAATTGTGAATCGTCTGTCAATTCGTTTTGATTCCCTCAATTGTCGCTTCACTCCTCGTTTATGAATTTCCCCTTTATTCGCGTCCATTTTTTTGTTCTTTAACGTCCGTTGAGAGGAAGGATTACGACTCAATTATTGTTAAGATAATCACTTATAGGACTTTGAGTGCATTTCCCTTTTATGGTCCCTCAAAATTTTCTCCTACTGTTTTATCCAATCTACATCTGGACATGTAATCAAAGCGTGAGAGTATCCTTGAACAGGTATTCCAAGCACACTCACTTCTGTGTTTTCTTAATTCGTATGTCTGAGGGTTTTCAGAAGTGAAGGAAGGGTGACTACTTATCAGATTGTAATTGATTTCAAAATCTCGATGTACTAAGGAATGTGACTATCTAAAGTCCTACTTAATGTGCAAATTCCAATTTTCTGGCAGTTGAATTTAGTTTTGAGCCTTCTGGGATGCGCTCTGATTCTCGCATACAAATCATGTGTGCCTTTGTGCAAACCTGTTAGGATGCTAAATCTCCGATCTGGTGCATTTCACACTTTCCGAGTACCGTTTCCCATTCAATCGTCCGCTCATGTACATTAAAAGGACTTTAAATTGCCATTACATCATGTCGATTTGCCTTTTATATACCGAAGTGATTCGCATTAAAAGGAGAATTTCATGGTCTTCGCATCATACTAAATTCCTTGGACTATAAGCTGGGCTAAAAATAAAGTAAAATATGTAGCTTGATCATAAACAGTGTGTGAGACGTCGATTTTTATTCAATTTTGTTCAAAGTTTGCTCACATTTAGGCGTTAATAGCTTATGCGCTTTAATCCGGGGGTGGATGGGATATGAATAATAGGATTGTAACATTGGGGATAGGTAGTAATTTCGCAGCATCGCTGTCAAAAGCAATGCGGGAAGCAAAGGGAGGTAAGGTGCTCATTCGACTTATGCGATATTTCTTTTTCGTGAATTGGTCGGTTCGCTGCGCCAATTGGTGTACAGGGATTTGCACCTCCTTAAAATGTACCTCTTTCTAGTTGAGAGTGATGTGTTTCACTTGCATTCAATATTGCAAAGAGATTCATTTTTAGAAAAGGGAAACTTTTATTTTTCACTTGAAGGATAGACGCCAATGCATTAATGGACGATGTCCCGGTTCATACCTTGAAAGTCAAGCCTTATAACTTAACCTAGAATCGTAATTGGATAGTGTTGTAATAGGTCACGAATTTTAACAGATTTACAGGACGATCGATCTCTAATTTTGATCAAGTTCGACTGGCACGGTTGGCCATGGGGGATTCTTCGGAATTCCTGACCTATGCCCTAGTAACTGGTGCTAGTGTAGGTTGTGAGTAAATTAATAGCTATAAGAATTAGTGCTTTTACGGACTTTTAACCGTTGCCTAGCATGCTAGATTGTTACTAACTCCGGAAGATCTCTGCGCCAAGTTCATCTATTCCTAGTTGTCTTTTTTAGCTCTGACGAAGTATTTTTTGCAACAAGTTCGATAATTATAACTACAAAGAGAAGCTGATGTATTGTCGCTATGTACAATATTTACAATGTCTGCCTGATACGTTGTGTCCGTAAGAGTTAAGACAGTAGACTTTACTTTGAACGAATATCGGATACCTGTGATTCTAGTGACATAATAATCCATTCTATCTAGACAGGACAATATTGTAATGCTCATGCTAATCGTGTATGCTTCCGTTGGTTGTCATAAGGTACTGTCTAACAAAGTAACCAAGTGTAATTGAGGCCTAATAAGTGGAAGACTAATTTGCAAACTTGCGGTCACAGTGGTGAGGAAAGCCGTGTTCGTCTCTTTTCTATGCCCACTATATAAATGACTCATCGTTCGCATCTCTGGGCTTGGCATTTGTAAACTGACAATCGCATGCATTAAATTTAAAAATTGCAGTATGAATGCTGTAATTGCAAAAGGAATCGCCAAAATGGCCTCTTAGCAGAGAATAGTTTCGTTAACCAAGGTTTAATGCCAGAATACAAGAGAAATTGTATTGTCACGCTTCAAAGCACCCAGCATCGCGCTATGTGGCTTTGCCGCCTACTCCGATTTTTTTCCACCATGCGTGGCAGTTGCATATTCAACCAGACGGAAAACGTAGGCTGCCGCATGGCGCAGTGGCGTGTTTGGTTATGCTAGTCTCATCAACGGTACTTGCGTGCGTGTGTGCCTGCGTGTTCCTAAGCCCTACAACTCACCCAAGAAACAATTACAATTCACCGAATCCAGTTTGCCACAGTGTGGATTCTGTGTACGAAAAAAAAAATCAACATGTGACTTCATTACCTAGAAACTAGCGTATCCGATCAAATGTTCAAACTCTTGTTTAGACCTTATGACCTAGATTTTCAGTGACGCTGCAAAATTTGTTGTTTTACGATGGTCACAATAATTACTCTTATTGCCTCTAAAATTTGATGAATTTTCAATGCTAAGGGGAGTGAGTGTTAATGGAGCATCATAAATGCAGTCATTATTAGCGGGAAATGGCATGAAGTGAATAAATGTCATGCCTTTTTTAAAAAAGGCGAACTACCTTATGGTCCTTGAGTGACAAAACTTCTAAGACTCAATTATAGCCGCTCACTTGGTTTGTACTGCCAAGTAAGAGGATCACACCCCTCCTTGATCCTAGAGCCATTTCCAAACCAAGTCATTTTTAGGTTGAGTGGATGTTATGCTCCAGAATGTATACTTAAGCTCTGGAACTCTATGGCACATGATTTTGGGGTTCATTAATTCTAATATTTGAAGAAGGAATCTTCCTCATCATTATTTAATTTAGCGACCTACTGACAGAAAATGTTTGTAAGTTGAATTCAAAGGAGAAATTTCGTCATTGAGCGGAAACCGAGGTAGCTGTAACTTTGCGTGTCGAGTGCCAAATCAATTTGCTTAATAATAACAGTAAATTGAGAACCCAAGTTGATGCCGATCCAACGATTTGTGGGTTCATTAGGTCATTCGGCCAATCTGATTGATTAGTGCTGTCTTCACCTGCCGCTAGGTGCATCATCCAATGCCTGTTCGGATGCAGACTCGCATGTGCACGTATACATGCATAGGCGTAGAGAGATGAGAAAGGAATGAAAGTTACACCGGACGTGAAGGGCGTAGTGTTTGTTTGTTCGAAGGCACGCGCTTTAGGCCTTCTTCACTCTTGACGCGAATGAACGTTGGTGGAATCTGCACCCTTGCTACCTATGCCAGTCTTCTCGTGAGTCCTTCCTCCTCCGTCATTAAACTATTTTATGGCATCCTTATAATGTTTCACTTATTCCCTGAACTTCCCACTCTCACAACTGTTTTCATTTAATGCTAAACTTAATATTCCCTCATCAAAATGAATGCCTTCTTTCTGACCTTTGTCTACTTCCTCTCCTCACGGTTTACAAGTACTGCTAAAGTGTACTGATTTAAACCATTCTAAGGCGCCGTTCTGCCATTTGACTCGATCGATTAGACATCCCCGAAGGAACAATCAGTAAGAGTGGATTTAAATATTAACTAGGTAGTATTATTTGCTGGTCGGTCGAAGAAGAGGGAGATCAGCCTTGGGCATCTGCATTTGGACACGTTGCCGCATGATCGAGTGTTCGCGGTAAACCATGCCATGTGGTGGCGCATGGCTCGTATCCTGGACATATTCCGATCACACGTGTGCACGACGCATCGTGGCTGTTGAACGTGTTAACTCTACCGGACGGAGGTTCCACCATCTCTTGTGGTTTGGATTTATTGCTTTGTTGAAATATGCGCATCGCTTGTCTACCCGAATTCGTTCCAAATCAGACGTCCTATGTTGGTTCCTGAGTCAGAAGCTTTAGCACTCAGCAGACTGCCTTTGCAAGGCGTTTGTCTTACTGTCGCTTTTAGATTAAATTTCTTAACACTGTAAAATATTACGATGATCAATTACTTTCCGCCAGGTCATACAGATTTATGATTCCAGCATCTGCTTTTTCTATTATAACTCAGAATGACTGGCACCTGATCGCTCTTTAATGGCATCACGTTTCTATTCTTCCAGCAGATAAAATTAAAAGCTGCGTATTTTATGCTTGTCTATTCAGAGGTTATTTGTGCGAAAGTAGCCATTCAATTCCTATTTTTCGGTAAATCTTACCATTTTGGGAACTATTTCCTAACTTTGGGCAAACTTAGTTGTCGTTTTGTCTCGTCTTCCTTCACCTTACTCCAAAAATGCTGTCATGTGCGAGGGCTGACATGCCACTGGCCATTCGTTTTAACGATCCTATTACAACTTCGTAGCCGATTGACCATAAGGAATGCCATAGAGATGACAGTTTGTTGGATGTGCCCACATCGACTCTTTTTCCGTTTCATGTTTGTGGAATATTTAGCACTCCGTCTACGCATATTCATGTACGTAACTTATGCATTCAATAGCCAGCAGAAAAGGTTCGAACACAATAACAACAGTTTTAAGTTGCCAATGCAGTCAGCATGTAATTTTGAAGACACGCCTATATCGTTTTACAGTTTTATTCACTTTTTACTATGCCAATGAGAGCGTTCCTGTTCCGCTTACCCTTAAGCTTACTCATTTTCTCATTCACTGCTTATTTTTCTCGTCTCATAATGGATCAAATTTTTGGCGAGGATTTTGACTGTCAAATTTGTTACCAGACTGTTTTTTGTTGCGATAACTAAACTCTACTCTGGCTTTCGCCCCCTTTTTGACTCCAGAACTAAACTTTCTAGTATCAAATCTCTGATAATTGTCCTCTTATAATTTCTATCAGCTCTCAACATTCGAAACTTTCGACGCCTTGATCAGTTTTTGGCTGGGTGCTTTTATGTCTAGAGCACTTTTCACTTTGTATACCCCGTTCAATGGTCGTTAAATTGGCACTGAAACTTTTGCTCATTCTTCCAGCCCGTAATGCCTTAGAGTCTTGTCATTTCTCAATCAACTTAAATACTTTTGAAGCTCACAGCTCCATCATTTACATCCTATCAGCGATGAAACGGTCATGAGATTCAACACCCAGTCCTGTTCAGCTAAAGCACTTCAACGTAAGTGCCCTGAGTATTGTCTGATGACCTCTCCAATTAAGTTGGTTGCTGAAATAGCGATGACTCGATGTCTCATAGATCTACATGATCATGCCTCTCGTTAGCGCGCGCATTAAAGCACTAAATTAGCCACCATGGCACCGCCCTCTCATGCGTGACCAATTAACCACAGATGTGCATGCATGCACGCACACACGTACGCACTTCAGTAATCATGCTTGCAAAGAGCGTCCAGCTTTGGATGTTTACTACTACTAGTGTGCACATAATCGTACCTCGGAGTGTTAGTCGTGAAACAAGTCTACTCAATATACTCACTAAATTTCAGTGACAATTTCCAAGAGCAACAGTGTTGTTTTTTATATCTAGAAGGATCTGTTCCTTTCTATTAATTTTATTTTCCGACTAAGAAAGTATCTTCGTTGTTATGATCCTGTTCATAGAGGGATTTCATCCTTTTCTCTCCTATTTCTTAAAGCCTAAGAAATAAGTTGCCTATGTAATTATGAATGTGAAATCAAGAGCAAACGCTATTAACGACCATTTATCTTGGCTACAATGCCATGTGACGACACGTCTACTACTCGATTTAAGTAGAAGTTGTACGTACAATCGCCAGAGTGGGAGACAGTCGAGGTGAAGTGGCATCGCTAAGGCCCAATCTTAATCCTCCTCTAGAAGAAAGGTGGTATTTTTTTCTCCTTACATTGAAAAAATACTCCCATTTTCATATCATGTTTATAAACATTTAGTCTTAAAACTGAAAAGTGCGGTGCACTAAATTAAACTTATTTCTTTATAATATAAGCAAAACGATAGAAATGCTCAATTGGTTTAGTTACTCAACTGTGATAGAATGAGGCTCTTATTCGCCAGCAGGACAAATTCATGAAGATAGTATCCCTATTGGTGGAGAATGTAGAGTGCCGAACTGAAGTACCCTCAGCGCTATATTTATGTTGTTGCGATTTATTAGTGTTCACAATCTGTCCTTACTTAAGCGAATTTTCCTACTTGATTTGCTTGCAGAAATGCTTTGGTCAACTATTTTTCAGAGCAAAACACCCAACAATTTGGTTTACGTAAGTTTGGGGCCCAGCAACTACCATGGATTTAGTGCCCGGACACAAAACCCTATTGAGTTCTTATGTATTCAGGCTCTACCCACAATCCATCATTAAGCAATCCCTACTAGTCCAAATTTACTTCGATTTGGCACTTCTACTAATTTGTTTCGCGATCCTTTTGAAACAGTAGAAGTGCAATTTGAGGATGAGCTACTTCACAAAAATCACTACTACTACTATCGCGAACGATGTCATGAGGCAAAATTATCCCACTTGATTAAAGCAGACGCATTAGGGAGTGGGTCCTAGAAACAAGCATGTGAGAACTCGATGCGCTCTCAGTTGTGTACTGAGGTTATGTGCATATTGGCATCCGCCCAAAAATTCGCTGTTGTTTGTGCCTTTTCGGAGCTAACTCATCTGTCTCGAGATCAGCATACGCGCATCCACGCGCACGGCTCCAACCAGACCGCCTCCGTCGTACAAGCCAATCGCGTTCAGGTGTGCGCTGAACGATCGATAGTTGGTGCTGCCGTTGCGTCGCTGCCACCTTGGCTGTAAACTTCGGGGCTGTCTGTGTGTGCGCTTGCCTTCTGACCAATGGCATGCCTGAGTGGAGACGCACGTGTGCAGCAATTGTACCACCCCTACTGCCATCCGTGTGGTGCTTCTACGCGCAAATGCGCAGTCGCTTGCATGCGTACTACACGTAAGCAGCAGCAAGATAGGCAGAGAACGCGAATGAGTGGAGGCGAGTGACAATTATAATTTCTTCCAGTAGTTACCCACGCAAACGGGAATCTATACGCACGCTCAGGTAAATTGGACACAACTGCCATAGCCACCACCAACATCGCTACAATAAAAGCAAGAACGACAACGTATAGGACGCATACGAGTGTTCGTGTATATGCGCGCTTGGCCTACGCCCACTTGCAGCCTCTATTGCAGCACTGTTATTCCCCAATCGACTTCTTTAACGCACCTGCAATCAACTGTACCAATTAAGTGTTAGCAAACCTGGCATCTTATCCCCGTGTATTCATTGACGGGGCCACGCCATACGGCACAAGGTGGGGCGGTGGAAATGTTGCAACCGGTCTCTCAAGTTCCTCCTCCAGCGGCGTCTCTTCTATCCTACCTACCGAGTCGGACTACATCCCTTCCCTAAAAGT
This sequence comes from Hydatigera taeniaeformis, assembly GCA_900622495.1. NCBI lineage: Eukaryota > Metazoa > Platyhelminthes > Cestoda > Cyclophyllidea > Taeniidae > Hydatigera > Hydatigera taeniaeformis. The sequence goes on along the minus strand of UYWX01020354.1, from coordinate 95,254 downwards.
GAAGGCAAACCAACACAACTCCTCTATCACCCCCAACAATAACTATCTTGGCAGTGTGCACAACAGTCATCAATCCATTGGAGCACGGAATCACAAAATGCCAGTGTGTTATGGAGTTCAGAGTTTTGTCATGGCCTCACGGGCGCCTGTTTTTCACGCCTGTTCAGTTGACTTATCCTGGCAGGCTACAGTTCATGCTTGCCAGCGATGTCCTCGGGCAGCTATGACACCTAGCGCTGCTACAGCAGCCATCGCTACTCAATCCAACGTGGAGGGAACTACCTCACGATTTTGCCCTGCCGGAGTTCACATGGGCAAATGTCTTCCCGCTCAGGAGGTCTACACAGACGTTTGGGGTTCTGTTTCCAGCATTTCTTCTGCAGTAGGTAGTGGGTTAGTGTCAAGGGTGCCGCAGAAGTCTCTGGACTCATCGAAGACCTCAGATGTTTCGATCCCTCCCCCGCCTCTAATTGAACCCTGGGTGCTACCTGACTTGCCTCTCCCAACCACTGTTCACAGCAAGGCCTCCTTCTCGCCTAGCGTCCCTATTGCTGTTCAATCTGCTCTGCTCGATGATAGCAGTTCTACTGTTAACAATGCAACATTGTCCAAGCAACAGAAAACCACCCCACTTCCAAAGCTCTCAGATAATAAGGAGCTCACGCCATCCTCGAGGGTTGCAGAATTGACTAATGAGACGATTTCTACATCCAAGACTCCTATACGAGAAGAAGTGGATGATGTTTCGATTTCCCGACCGAAAATCTCACCACCATCAGAAAAGGCGGAAACTATAATGGTTAAGCCGGCAAAAGAATCTGTGCCTAAAGAGACAGAAAAAGTGAGTTGCCAGGTTAGAATAGGAGATCTGGTTTCTAGGTCAATTTGGTCTTCCTCTAACATGCATGAAATGTTGCCTGCTTGTTGGACGCCTTTTCTGTTGCCTTCGATTCAAGACTTGGGCGGTTATTGGCGTTGCTCATGTTTCGGTGGTCTGTGAATTTCGATCAAAACGCTCCGCTTCATTCATATTTAAGCTTGCCAACCATTTGAAGTGTTCTTGTGGCTCATTCCCAAAACTAGTGATGAGGTGGAATTTGGTGTGTCACACTCGCTTTTTGGACTTCTAGTAATTCTACATGAGTAAAGCACACCTACGCACAATTTTTTTTTGGTATATTAACTGTCCCTGCTGTTGGGTGTAAGTTTAGTAAACCATAAATAGGAGGTTACTGGATGGCAAAACAATTGCTGTTCTCTGAACTCGCAGAGGAGTGATTGAGGCCGAATATCACTTTATCCTTTTTTGTATCCGCGCAAATTATTTTTATTTAGTTCTCTATTTTCGGTCTCGAATTGTTGATCATAAACGCCAAGCAATGCTTGACTTTTTCACCTCATTCAGGGATTCTGCTTTTCATCCGAGCATTTTTAGTGGTTCATTGAGGAAATGTAACACAGCTACAACAAACAGGTTATCCCACTGATAAAACAGGAGTGGACAATTATATTCGTATCGACTATCAACAAGATCGAACCATTTAAATACTAGTAAAAAAACAACTTACTTGCCTCTTCAAACTTTAGAATTGTAGTTTTAGCTCTTTAAGGCTGTCCACTGCGTCTTAAATGGTTAACTTTTTGTAGTTTTGTGACCTTAATGTGTTAGTCTTTGCTTGAAGGACACAGTCTTGCGCGCTAGCGTGGCTGTTAGTGCACGACCTTTAAGATAGAAAGTGAAAATTTCCACCTGTCCTTTAATTACCCTGTCCTTGTCTGTTCCACATTGTACAGAAATCAGCAACAGCACGAAGTAAATTGGGCTCTTGAAACCATCCCCATTGACGGGTTTTTTTTCAACTACAGTACCAAAGTCCCATCGTCTATCGCATTTAGCCTCTTATGAATTGACAAACAGACGGCTTGTTCACCTCACCATACACAAATTCACTTGTTTGAGGGTCACTTCCATGTTTCCAAAGAGGCGTGATAGTATTTGCTAACTTGGCGTCAATTCTTTCAAATTTACCGTGAAGAAGCATTAATTGTACAATCCTTTAGCAATAATCCCATCCAACCTTTTAACATAGGTAGTCGTGTGATGTAGCGATCACGCATGTGATGTATTTGCTTTGAGTCACATTTGCACCTTTTCCGGTGGAGTGGATGGCGCCCCAATGTTTTAAATAAAGTTCTACCTGTTGTGCCAGATGGGCCACTGGGTGCATGTGCTGTCACACTTAACCCAGGCATAAATTCTTGTATTTCTGAATATATGCAACTTCAATGTCGGCGTTATTGGATGTGTGGTTTAGTGGCTGTGTGGTTTTCCAATGCGGCTCTTGTCGCCTGCCATCTCCAGTAGTTGTGTGCCTCGGCATCGGTGAGTACGCCTGATTGAAGCTTTAGTCCATGCATATTTGGTAGTTTCGATGGCAATGTACTTGATTCCTCTACACCGCTTATGTTATCAAAAAAGGTTGCTTCATGCATGTACAAGGGATGGGGATGGCTAAACGGCCAAGTCGGCCAGATTCGACCTTATTGTAGTTGCAAAATGAGGCCATTAATTTTGGATAGGTGAGTATCAGTTCTAAAAGCCCTCTTGATGTGCTCAGGGAGACATATAGTGGAATAATATGTAGAATAATAATCATAGCTTTTCTTTATGGCGTTAAATTCAACTTTATTGTTTCTTCAAGATCGGGAAATATTACCTGATCGGTGAAGTTTGTCGAGGAGATGATTGAGCCCGGTGTATTTTTGGTCAGTGTCTTGGCTTTTTCAGAGTCGGTGTTCATAAATCGGTTGCTGCATTTTACTTGTTGTCAACATTTGTACTGAACACATTTTCGCACCCTTAACCAAAGTGAATTATGAAGGAAAATTTTCAGCCTTCGCATCATCTTGTTTAAGTGACTCTGACGACGGCTTAAAATGAAAAGTTTATTCATTTTTTGGCTCCCATCAACACGTACGTGTAATTGTCATGGTTTTTCGGATGTCAGAAATTACTTTTTGTGACTTGCTTTACTTTAGACGCCCACAGTTATTCCTGGTGACAAAACAGAACGCACGAATGGTGGTCCTGCAGTTAACTCCACAGTTCCAACAACCACCATCACCCCCTCTCCATCAGTCGCCCTCATCAAAGATGCTGAGAAGGATACCACACCGAAGGAGGCGGTTCTTTCCAAGGACGAGACATCCACAATCTCCTCATCAGTTTCCAAGATTTCTCGGCCCTTTAAGGACGAAAAAGGCAAGGACTCTGTTCTCAAAGAAGAGAAAGGGGAGGAGGAAGAGAAGAGGAAAACTGAATTGTTGGAGACAATGGCGGAAGTATCCAAGACGGTACCCAATCAAACCCCTAGTGGTGTCACAGGGGCAGTGCCGAAGCCTCTGCAAGCGAGCAAGCGGGTACCACAGTTCTATATCCCTCCGGGAACCTCTATTCTCTCTTCTACGGAATTGGACTCTGCTATGGAAAAAGTGAAGGTTTGTATTCTCGAGGGATTAGCGGCATCTGTTCCTGTTCAAAAGAGGAGCAATGAAGCTGAGGAGACCAACAACAAAAATTTGGAGATGAAATCAGTAACAACAGTCGTTGTGGATGGGGAGAATGAGGAACACACACAGTCCACCAAGGTCACTGTCGACTCTCTCATCCCCTTTAGTCGTTTTGACCTTGTTACTAAGGTGGGTGATTTATCCCATTCTATGCAAAGCAATTTTCTTGTATGCTACACATTCTAGACATGCGCTTTGGTTTGTACATGTCTGTGATTGTTCACATTTCGCATTTTAGATTCAACGAACTCTGAGCATATATTATTGACCCTCAACTATGTCAAGTTGTAGACAAAGGTTTTTTTTACCCAAGAGAAACAGTAATAGAAACTCATTCTAAACGCAGAACAAAGCCACTGTTCTGGTGCGTTCTCCATGTTCTTACCACAGGACTCAGTGCCAAAGAATAGATTTATGTGCTATCTGCTTGCAGAAGAAGAGGGCACTACATCTTTCTGTGTGTGCACACAGTGCATACACATGCACGCATGCCCACCCATACACGTACGCATCGACATCTGGAGGGCTGTGCATGTGCGCGTGCCCTTGTGCCAAATTTTCTCAGGCTTGGAGATCGATTCGTCGTTGTGACGTCTTTGAAAGGCAGTCGTAAACAGATCCCCTCACGAGTGCAAAAGCATGCCAGGGTCAGCAGTCTTCGCCACTCTCCTCTCTATTGGCAGACTATGCACACGCTCCAGTTGCCAGTTCTGCTTATTGCATTAAGGTCGAAAATCTCTTCCCTAGAGTTTTCACTCTTCAATTTTTTTAAAGGTGTCCCTACAATTGCCTATCAAGGGCAAACAAAACTAACAAAAAGTCGCTTGACTGGAGGAAATCGAGTTAGGTCATTGGGAGACTGTCTGTAATCCAATTTGTTCGTCAACGACACAGGCTAAATAAGTTCATTTGTAAGAGCCAATCCTTCACTCCGATTTTTGAAAGGTTGTGACGTAGTAGGCAACAAGTTCCTTGAGGCGCATGATTATGCCTCTTGCATTCTGGTGGTTACCAGTTTTGTCACTTTTTTCCGCACTCAGGCATGCGGCTGCCCTCTCTACTGGAAACGAGCACTTTTTAAAGCCGCTGGTAGCGAGAACGACAGCACTGCCGTCCCCGTTGCTGCGATTCTCTCATTTTGGCGTCGGTGAGTCGCTCTCATTTGGCCTTACTTCGAATTCTCTTTGTGTTGCCATAGGAAACAATCAGCCAACCATTGTTGACCATCGGTATTTTGACTTGACTTCCATTTTAATTGAATGCTCCATTTTTTCCAAATACCTATTCTAGATTCTTTTTTTGGTAAAGTGTTACTATAATCCACAGAAATGCGCAATAGCCACTAAAAAGTGCAGATACATCTTTTTTGAGCATCTTGTGCCAACTTTGTAGTGGACATTACAAAACTAACGCCTTTTTCGGTGTTGTTCCCGCATGTTCAGGGTCTTAGCCTCTTGTTCGGATGCTGCATCTCAGTTCATTTACCTGCTGACTAAAGGCAAATCTCAGCATCTCATGCCCGATGACTTCTGGCCGATAATTCAAGTGAGTTATCTTATTTGAATGCTTTTCTTTGACTCAACACTTCGCCATCTCTATCACCTGTTATAAGTGGTCTCCGTACTAATAGCTAAAAGTTCTTTGAAAAGATGTCTCAAAGGTAGCCAAACTGCGGCTGCTGAAATCAGATGATGGTATCCATTTCTGGTCTATTGCGTGCACAAATACGCGGAATTGGTCTTAGTCACAGGCTCTAGAGGTGTTGCCAGTGTGATTGCTTTCTCTTGCAACCCGTACTTGTCTATGCATTAAATCGTACCTTTCAAGTGTCACTGCCCCCTGCACAGCCTTATTTGTAGCTGAGTGAGAGTGAACATTTTCGCTCTCCCCCTAAAGTAGCTGCATAATCTCGCGTATATTAGCCTTCCCTACCATGCCACATCGTTGTGCGCCGTGCTGTGCTGTGCTGCGTTGTGTGCGTGTCGCAGTTCTGCCCAGTCATGTGCGTCATTGATTCGTTATGGTGGTAACTACATTTCCTTTTCCTCTCCTCCCCTCACCCTGGATCCGTTGGTGTTGCCTTGCGCAAAGTAGTTGCTAGACCCACTCATGTTTATGCGCATGCTTTCTAGGCATATCGAGGCCTCCGAGGGTAGGAAATAAGTTGGAAAGATTGACTAGAAATCACTTCAGTTGGAGCATCGCCGCCTATAATGGTTTTTCTCCCTTCTTGTGTACCGTATACTTATCCTTCAATGGATGTTGCGAATACGTTGTAAATAGTCTGTGAAATATTTTATTGTTACCTTGTTCACAAACTTCCGGTTTGAACCCCTATCTGTTAAGGAAATATTGTTTTGCCTATTTATACGCATAATGGAAGTCGACAACCTGGAAACGGTGGGCGTTTGGACGATGCACACCGCTATCGACTGTAAATGCCAATGATGTCCTTCGTTCCCAAGCACAGGACGAAACTGCACAAAACTGCCCTCTGCTTTCATTGGCACAGGCTGAAAGCTTCACACACTGCATATTGCAACTACCATTTCCATTGCTCTTTCTTTCGAATAGTAGCACAACAAGTGCAAAGCAAAAGTCTTGGTATATTTAATGAAACCATTGATGTTGTAATTCATACAGTCTACGGGCATTGTTTTGCAAACGTTCCCCTTATTCATTAACCATTTGAATTCAATGAAAATTTTCAGCTGCTTTTAGAATGCTTTAAACACATTCTAGTTGTAGCGCAAATCTTAAATCTCAGAGGCGAACCGCAAGTCTGATGCAATTTCTGGTGTACATCACTTCGCAAAACAATCCACCACACTAAAGAGCCAATTCTTTTGATCTACACCTAACTGCTTAAGCTTCCTTCTATTGCCGTTTGCAACAAAAGTCTTTAAGTGATGATTTTTATTGGAATGTGCTACTGTGAATGGATAAACACGGTTTTAAGAAGTTATTAGCTGTTCAGTTAATGTAGTCCTTCCGTGTACATACAAAAGGGGAAAGACTGGCACGACTTTTGGATAGGCTGACACCATCGTACAACTGCTTGTCAAAACCTCGGTCCGCTACTTCGGGCACCACTGCATTAGAATCTGCGGCACAAGCATAACAACCGTTTGCTCAACTGTGAAATCAAAAAAAAATTAACGGGTCTTTCATGTCTGAACTGTCTGTATTTTGAGAAGCAGCCACGTTTATCATACCTTAAGGTGTACTGACATACATTTAATTGCGATTGCCCTGAAGATGTACAGTGAAATTTTGCAGGACCGGTCGGATATAAATTTATTCTGAAAGTCTACGTTTCCCCTAACAAGGTTTTGTGTTATTTCTACCAACGTTCTACATTTGACGTATTTCACAGAACCAAGTGATTTTGCCTCACTCTCACCATCATTGTCCAGACGTCCTAATAATTAAACGTTGTAGTTGTAAGGACAAGGATACGCAGGGTTTATCAGAGCCATTCTGGTGTCTGTCCCGCAGTAAATTAATTTAACCTTGGATGATCTTTTGGTGACAGAAGTCCACTTCATTGTAAAAAGCTCCTTGATGGGAAGGTGAACTTCGATTTAGCAAACAACACATCCACAGAACCTCTTCACTTCATTCGACAACTAATTGTGGTTCAAACTTTGAACTTTGGTCATTTTAAGGATTTCTTCACATTACCATAATTTTGTTATGCTTAATACCTATTCATTGTTAGAAATAGGGCGTAATTGTTTGAATTGTGTTTTGTCCAAATGAGCAAACATATCATGGGCTTTTAAGGGGCATGCTTCTGTGACCAGTTGACCTTGTACTTCAGCACACATCTCCTCACATGTCTCATGCATTGTGCGAGGTTCCACCTGCTAATCGTAACAATATTTACTGTGCTACTTTAAACTTGACGTATGATGGTAAAAATGGAGATCAGCACTCAAACGCTACATTACTTGATAGCTTTGAATATAGACATCACGGGTTTGTTGGATGTGAAAGTGATGTTATATGAGACGGTTTGTTCCATAGGACGTGGTAGACACGCATCCCAGCTTGACGTTTTTACAAGCAGCACCAGAGTTTCACGCACGTTATGTGACGACGGTAGTATCGCGTATCTTCTTCTGCACCAATACCTCCTGGTCAGGCCGCATCAGTCTAGGCGAGCTGCGGCGCTCCAACTTTCTTGAAGTGCTTGCCAGTCTCGAGAGAGAAGAGGATATCAACCTGGTCACTCAGTACTTCTCCTATGAACACTTCTATGTAATCTACTGCAAGTTTTGGGAACTCGACACCAATCACGATCTCATCATCAGCAAGGCTGATCTCGCTAGGCACAATAACTATGGTAGGTATCCCTCAGCATACCCTCTATATTTTAGTCTGAAAATTTTGTGCTTTACGTTAGTGTCAATTCCAGCGCAAACCTTGAATACTTGATCCCTGTTACTGACCCAGAAAATTTCCATTGTGAGAACAAAGCTAATCTTGAATTGACCACTAACGCAAGCATTTTCCCCTTGCAGCTATCTCAGAGCGGATGATTGATCGCATATTTAGCGGTGCTGTTACACGGTGAGGTCTCATTTACTGCTCTGGTAATATTTAGTTTACACTACGACAAATCCTCCTTGAGCATTGATAGATAGCAACTTTGTATAATGCCTAAAGTGTAGACATTGAATGGTTATACTGGCATATGCCTGACATAAACGAAAAAAGAATGACGCATTAGTTGGATTTAAAAGTTAATTTTTGAAGAGAGTGGATAAGCATTCATTTGATTCCTCGACAAAAGACAACTGAATCGCTGCATGTAATACGAATAACGGTCTAAATGTTTGCTACTCTTGTGTGCTGCTAGCGGAACTTCATTCAAGGAGGGTACAATGACTTACTCGGACTTTGTGTGGTTCCTTCTGGCAGAAGAGGATAAACGGCACCCACGGAGGTGAGTCCACTCCATGCCTCTATGGCAGGCTTTTTTTCCTCTTCTCCATTTATCCTACATTTTCCCATTCGCAAGGATGAACACTAAAAAGGAAAACAAGCTTAGACTAGCAAAAAGTTGACATGATATGTCGCATGGTCCGTTCCTTCACGAAAACTACACGCATCCATGCTTTTTGGATTCTGATTAAGTCTTTCCCACGGAAAGTTAGGTCTTACTTTTTACCAAAAATTTCAACCATCCAGTCCATGCCGACGTATAGGACTATTAGACCGACTCCATTTGGGGAGTGGTACTGTTTATTAAATTGGTTGAGACCTATGTTGATGCTGTAGATTTGCCTTGAATTCACTTTTGGCCAATAACATTCATGAGTATGGCACCAACATTGTACGCGGTCATTCGTGACGTTAGTTAATGCATTGGTCCGTATTTAAAGATGGAACTTAGGTGTGAGTGAGCTGCGAGGGCACTTAAACCTTCTTTAAACTATATTTTGACGCATACTGTAGCCAAATCAGTAGCTCATTTAGTCGGTCTATGTCGCCTATCAACCAACTCCATCTCCATTGAAGCATTTGGGAATACTGAGGCCAATAGGCTTTCCTCCTACTCAAATCAACGCAGATACTTACTAATACCATAAATTATTATTATTGCTTCCATATTTTTGGATTTTATAACTGCTGCTACTCAATTTATGCACACACAAACTCCTCCTTCAGTAGAGTCATCCATTTTTCATCTCTTTTTCTTTCGCCCTCTCTTATACCTCCCGTTTTTCGCGGATGCTTCAACTACAAATGTTGATGGGCCTTTGTTGCACCTTTTTACAATTCGTCTCATAGTAAATATCTGACTCTTCTCATCCTTTTGATATCGGCACGACTTCTTCCAATGCCCAACAGATGTCGGTTCAACTTAGAGACGGAAAGTAGCTGCTGCAGCTACCACATCGTGATGATTTACCTTAATAACGATTTGTTTTATGACGGACTCTGTTACAAGAACGTACCTTGATGATGTTTTCATGTGAAAAGCCCTTTAAAAACACAATTTATTCTTCTACAAGTAAAAAACTAGCTCCCGTTGCGAATACTTTCATTTGTTTCACGATTTTACTCACAGTTAGTCATTGTGAGACCAGGTTTTTGTTTAACTTTTTCTGTTGCACATCAAAATGCCTTTGAAAGCTCTCCCAAACATTATTGGACAAACTCACAAAAGTTGTATTAAAATGGAAACAGAGGTCGCTTTAACAGCTGCTACTTTTTCACCCTCCTGTAACAGCATTGAATATTGGTTCCGGTGCATGGATTTGGATGGAGACGGGGTGCTCTCGCTATACGAGCTGGAATACTTCTATTCGGAGCAGTCAGCACGAATGGAAGAGATGGGCATTGAGCCACCGACCCTAGAAGACTGCCTGTGTCAGTGCCTTGATATGGTTCGACCCGTCCTCCCTGATAAGATTCGTCTCTCTGATCTCAAAAAGTGCAACCTCTGTCCCGTCTTTTTCGACACCTTCTTTAACCTTCCCAAGTACCTCCAACACGAGCAGCGGGATCCCTTCTCCAACCTTCAGGTACGATCTGGCTTACGCCTGCTTCACATTCTGGCTGTGATTTTGTTTGAACAAACACGAATCAAAGATCAAATTCGGAGCATTATCACAGCTTTTGAATGAAGACCGTTTTAATGTACCACGACAAATCTAACGACAGTCAGATCGCATTGGCACATCATTTTTACCATGCAATTTGTAGGAATGGAAAGAAATGTATGTATCTTAGCTTTCCGTTAGACCGATGTCATACCACTACGATAAGCAGTATTTTGTCCATTCGTGAAATCTCATCACTCGGACTCCTCCAAGACAAAGCGGATGGACACTGAAGATATAAAACCTTGTTATCAATCTTCGGCGCTCTTAGCGCGCTTGTACTTGAATGCGCACCTACTGTTCTGATGGACGAATCCAGTGCAGTTATTGAGTTAATGGACAAGGATCGCTCATACTTTGCTACTTTAGCATGTTTCCCGTCCCGAGGCTCAAAGAGTGTGGCGTAAACTTGTTACCATTTCGGTTAACATCCTATCAAATGGACTCATTTATGGGTGAAAAAGACTACTTCTCTGTGAATTCTCTGCAATTCGCTTACTTGCAGTAAAGTATAGCTCAGAATTAGCTGTGAACCTTTTCGTATGCATTAAATACGGAGAAGTTCCGTCACTATCAAAATATTTGCCATATAAGCGTTGGCTTTTCAAACTTCCATCGGCTTTGAAGTAGTCACTTTCGGTTAAGTTATTTTAATTGCTCAACTTCGTTAATCAACGTGAAAAGTTCGGATCATGTTAATGATTACTAGGCCAATAAGGTGGTAAAAGATGAAGAGATTGGGGTCATCCATTGTGTCGAATCACTGTTCTCCAACTGTTTCACCTATGCAGGCCATCGAGGAAGGATTGACGGAGATTTCAGACTGGGACCGCTATGCATCGGATACGTATGAAATGCTTATTGTTTCGGAGAGTGGTGGCGGGGGTACTGGCGGCGAGGACGACGATGATGAGGACGAGGAAGATGAGGACTTGGCCGCTTCCTCTCCTGTTCCCTCTGCAGAGACCGGACCACTGACAGAAAAGTCCATTACCGTCGGAGATGTTGCTTTGCCAGCATCAAAGGAGATCACTGAATCCTCTTCTTCCTCCTCAACTACCCTTGCACAACCCACTCTTGCCGCTGTCACTGAGTCAGTGAACGAATCTGCTTAAAAGCGAACCGTCTGCTCAATTGTCTGTGAATACCTCTCCTGATCCCCCTCTATTACCAGTGCTTTGCCATGTCTACATGCCTTTCACGTGCACTTCACCTGTGCAGACGAATACACCTCCGGCCGCTCTGCCGTGCGAACCCAAGTTAGTTGATCTTGTCATTTCTTGGACTAATTAGCCGAACAACATGGCCTCGATAGCAGATTTTTTGCTGTTTGGTGAACTTTAGCTTCCGGAAGATCGTTTTGCCTCAGCGAGAATAGACGAAGCTACAAGATCGGTACTTAACAACAATCTTGACGTTTTGTCTTAGGTGCCTAAGCTTTGCACACCTGGAGAGTGAGACAAGTGGGGGTCCAGGGTGACTGAGGGAAATCAGCTCTCCCATTCCTCCGTCACGTTTCGTCCTTCTACTCTTTCTTACGATTTCTTAATCGCACACACAATGCACCACCTAAATAAAAGCATCGATTCGTAGTGTGCCTCATCCTCCTCCTCCGCTTCATCCCATGTCCCTCTCCTCTCCCCCGTGTACAAAGCCGAGACGTCAACAAGTTGATCAAACTAAAATAGTCTTTCAGTGAAATAACTATTCATCAGCTTGTTGTTTTGTGTTCTGCAAACCGCACTCCGCATCACATTACACCAAATTACAGACGTGTCACTATTCACTCGTCTCCACATCACTACGACAATTGGCATCTACTTTTCGATTCACCCCATTACCTCCTCACTAGAGTGATAGTTGATGCTTCATTGTCCGGCCTGTCCTGTTATATTGAAGGTTGTAAATATAAAAACGCTATGCAAGTCATGCTTTCCTATTTCTCATGCTCCTACTAATCACCATTAGGAGAACGGAGAATCTGGGACTAGGCTATTGACGCCCTTGAATTTGATGGAACTAATTCGAAAACGATGCATATGTTATGTAGCGATTCGGCATCCTTTCAAGATTACCTCGATTTGCCTGAAGGGAACATCGAGCCTTACAAGTGATTTCGTGCAACATCAATACGGTGATTTTATGAGTGGCACGCTCCTAAAAGCCAAACAACGGCAACGAAAAGTCGCCAATTTATTCAAACTGGAAAAGATTGGCGAGTTTTAAAAGAGCGGTTGTAGAGGATTGGAGAGGAATGGATCGTCGTTGACTCAAGTCAAACCTTAAGACACCAATCATTGTGCGCACGAGCAGCCTCTAGCCGCACAGACTGACAATCGTCGTCCAACAAGTCCTCTAACAAACATCGAACGGCGGCACGATGGCGAGTCGTCGATGCGGACGGAAGATCCACCAAGAAACGCAGGCAACGCGCTAAGTTGAATCGCAGACTCGAAGCAATCTGTAACTAATTTGTAAGGCAAAATAATAGCTCGTATTTGTGTGAGTGAGTGAGTCTTTTCACAAGGCAGTTAGTGGAGTGAGGCATTTTCATTTCTGTGTGTTAGTTATATGAATGTATCAGTTAAAAGAGAGCTTAGTTCAAATGTGGATAAATAACCCTAGACTCAGGTTAAAAGATGGACTGAGTTCCAACTACACACGAATCAAACATGCGTCCGTACGCCTATCGGTATACCGCACTTTTAGCACAGGATGTTATGGGAGCGCACTACAATGGTAAACAAATCAATGATGGTAAAATT
>UYWX01020354.1:0-80484 GCA_900622495.1 Hydatigera taeniaeformis | reverse complement strand
GCAAAAAATTTCTATTACTTTCAAGGTCGTAAAAGTGCAAACATCGCGATTTCACAGAAAAAACAGTGCTGTTGCTTTCAAGAGGGTAAAATGGGAATATGCGAAACGGTTACATAGTATGATAAAAGAAAATAAAGCAAGCAAAGAGAAAGCGTGTGAGATTTTCAACAGATGCGGACTCATGCATAAACTCTTGCAAAGTGGCAGGTGTCAAAAGCACATGAAGGAAGTAACGGAAATGCAAGCGAGGAACCAAGTCAAAATCATCACAAAATCTGAGTGAATCCACAGACATAAGTTAGCAACCTTAAAAAGAATTTATTGCCGACGTTCGCCGATGTGAGACTTCGCTGCTCGCAATATGATATTGGAATAATACAAGCAAATGAAAGTAGTAACTTGTAACAATTTGGTACTCCATTTTACTAACACGCTTATAGGGATTGAAACCCATGACCTCGGTTCGACGTAAATGAAATGTACAAGATCTATATCAGGTTGGATAGGCGATGACACAAGAAAGTATCGCTTCCATAGACGACTTCAGAGTATCTCAGTATTAAATTTCTCACTTCAAACAGAAGCCTCAATGCTGTGCTAAACTCTTCAATTAAAGTTTCAACACCCCTAAATGGATTAAGAATGATTGGGTCAACACACCCAATTTCAAAAAAATGAGGGTATGCGGGTAATTTGCATACTAACATCTCGTTCCATTTTCCTTTGAGATTCGCTCACTAGCAAAAAAGCGCATCTAAAAGGTAGCCAAAGTCAGTGGAAATTAGGATAGATGGGGCGATAAGAATTGAGCAACCTGCCGCTAAGGCTGAAAACAACATTTGGGAAATTGGAGTACTAAAACGTGTCAAGGGCTGGTAACACCGTGGTTACGATCTCATAAGACTGGATCTTATAGTATGAAATGAGCACCTTCAAGAGACGAAAATGGCTTTATATAGACCAAAAACAAGTGCCTATAAGCTTAACCTGTGCTCTTGAAAACAGATTAAAACTACAACCTGTTGATAAGGAATAAAACATACTATTGACATTTGAGACGCTCAAATCGCACAAATGCATTTTACCTGTTAGATCGAGGAGGCGAGGTACACTTATGTATTAAAAGGACTGAAATTTTCAGGAGTTAAAACATTCCTGGTTAAGTAACTACTTAATCTAGTAATGCTAAAAAGCAACTTAATCGGTCGATGGGATGCAAATATAAGCAATACGAACATAAACATCCAAAATATGGCCAAGAAGATGGGCGAGCACTACTTGTTCAGACCAGCGTTGCCGTAGGACCAAGAAACGCTACAAATCAAGCAATTATTTGTCTAGAACTTCTTCACCACCTCTGCCCAGATGACGTTTTAAGAAAACACAGGGCTTGACGAGTGAAATGTCTGCCGCCTATTTTTATCGACAAATAGCGGTGGGCGCGTCGTGAAAGGCGCGAACATGTACCCAACTATATGCCAAAAAACTGCAACAAAGGGCTTTGATAATAAGATTTTGTCAAAAATGAGTAGATAACAAGACGTTCATAGGAGGTAAAGGTGAGACGGTATGGAAATTAAACAGCGATAATATGATGAGAGAGGATATTGGCAAATATTTTAACCACTTTTTGCATTCTTACAGAATGCAACAATTTGAAACGTTTATCATTTTAGACCAATCAAAACACAATACTAGAGGTTGAACGCAAATTAATAATAAAATTTCCGTTTCTAGGATAAGGCAAGTGTACAAAAGGCACCATGCATTCTCTCCAACTATTCAAACTACCAGAAAGTCTGAGTACTTAACGGAAACACATTGAGTTGAATTGCCTAAGTGATAAAAATGTGACTCGCACAACACAACAAAATACATGATGTCAGTTAGAAAAGCGTAAAACATGTGGAAGTAACATTATAAAGCTCAATAAATAGGGACAGCGCGCAAGTTTGCGCTGAGTGCTGCATAGCTACAATGTAGGCAGAAAAAAGATGATGCACCTGCCAGGGAGACCTGACTAGAGGACAATTCACAAAGCTCCCTCAGTGTTTGCCAAGCGGTACGAAGGCGGAGAGCAACAAGACAAAAGCTCTTCTGAACGGCCAGCGGATTAACTAGACAGTGACAGATCTCCTCGTTTAAAAAAAGGGGCTCCGACTCAACCTCGATCTCCAGCCCAGTGCCAACACATGCAGACTCAGAGAGAGGCAAGAGGAGATGGAGCGAACGAAGAAGACAAGTCCGTTGAAGGTTCTGCTCCGCATCCGACGCATTAGTTGATAAGAGGACGTCAAGGAGGCGCTTCAATAACCGTTGTCGAGCCGTAGCGGTAACGGTAAGCTGAGAGACAAGAAGACCCCGCAACACAAGCACCACAAAACGCGCGATCAGAACAGGAGAGGAACTGTCTCCTGCTGTTTCCATATGCGACAATAGCAAGTTGAAGATCTTCGTAAGAATTCCTGGCACATCTGAATAGAAAATACGGGCAAAGCGGAATTACAGAACGTGAGACTCGGTAAAGATGCAGTTAAGATCCCACCATTCAAATCCACACAAAAATGATTCCGTCTCAAATGATGACTCAATGGTAGAACGGATTATTGCGACTTAACAAGAAAAACGCTGAAAAACATTAAAGCGTGACCATTTTGGATGTTTAGGCGATCACAAGAGGTAAAGTAATGAACGAAAGAAAAGTTGAAAATCATGGAAAGACGAACCACCTACAAAGTTATAAACTCATTGTGTACTTTTGAACCATTTCTTATGTTTATACTAGTTCATGGCTAGAATTGGCGATAATTGGGTAGTATTGAGCCAATTATGGACAAAACAACACTTGATCTTACCATTGCCAGGATATTTATTGATCAATGTGGCAGAACACAAACACAATTCGTTAAAGACAATACTCCGGAGAGTGGAGTCGCCAGAACGAAGGTTGAAAATACAAGCAGTGAAATAACTGTACAACGAGTCGATAATTGTGCGTAGTAGCACTCCTGGAAGCTGGAAATGAAAAACAAAGTAATGGGAGAAAACTGGACATCGAATAGTAAGGCAATAAGACACTTACAGTCGGGTGAAGAGTTGAAATAATCGCACATTCCAGAAGAATAGCAACGTACGAAGTAGAAGGCTACAGCAGAAGTGTTCGCATCGGTTATCAAAGCACCACTTTTTCAAGTGACAAAAGAGACAAACCTGACGCTTCCTTCCGAATTCCATGAAGGCGGTCAAGATTCCAATCTGATGCCTACAGAGGGATTGAATGATACAGCTGATAATATCTTACGATAGACAAGAAACATGAGAGAAGTTCTCATTATTTCGAGGTAGCATTTATGGTTTTGCGATAAAGTCACAAATGAAATCGTTGAAGTCAAAGGTCATTAAGGCGACAATCACATAGGAGTTTATGAATGCACTAATACAGCTTCTATTTGTAACGACTTTAGTCAAGTACCCACTTTGACACCATATAGCACTGCAAAATGGTGCACCAACTGGGGACAACAACAGTCACTTTATTCCTTTAAACAATCAGTTCCAGAAGAGCTACAGGAATTCATTAAGGTAAAATACTTAATAATCAAACTGGTTCATAAGAATGACGTGAATGTTGGCTCATGATCTGTATACGACACGAGGGCAAGTGGTTTGAACTCCTGAATTGGTACAACGATGAAAAGGAGCAACAGGACGCTAACCAGGCATTCCAGGCTGCAACAGTTGGACCTGAATGTAAACGCCTGGCCTCAGGTTCCTCAAATTTAAACATGGCTGAACACTCAGGGCTTATGGTAACCGACGTAAATTAGGCATATATGAATAGCAGCATTCAGCGTAAGAACTTTATTCTGGTACTCATGAGTAAGGAGCTAAACGCAAATACCACAAACTTTAGGGTCAACTAGTTGACATGAACTGTATAATGGAGCATAGGTTATTACTTATTTTACCCTTGTTCAAATAGCAATTAAAAAACGGAAAGCGCACACTTCTGAAAGACCCGAAGCAACCAAGCGAAAAGTTGAAAGCAAATCTAGTAAGCAGGACTTGGCTTCCTCCCTAGGCAGCTCCCATATCAATCGCTCAGCCACATTAAGAATTTCATTTCCACGATGCTGCAGAATGGATGCCAAAAATGGAAGCAAATTGTTCTCGTCCTTCGTTCGAAGCGATGTTGCTATGTAGAGGATTGCAGAGGTCATTTGGAGGACTAAAACAAGTAAAATGTCACGGCTACTTATACGTTTTAAGCATAGCTATTTTGAACGTGATAGGCATAAATGCGAACCGGGAGTGAGACTGATTGCATCTGAACAACGTTGATAAAGAAGTGTGACGAGATTATCAAGAATGGTACTACTGTCGCAGGAGGCTCGTTGGAGTACCTCTATGGCAACGCTCTCAAGTTCAACAGATGAAGCACCTGCAACAACAAAAACAAAATACACATTTGGGTGCTTAATTAGCACCTTAGCTACAATAACCAAAAGAACAGGAAAAAAAAAACAAGCAATTTCAGATCTCGAAAAATTGGATAGCTAAGGAATAAATTCAGAGAATGCGGAAAAAACCTTACCTTGAAGCAACTTAAAGAGAAGAAGCAGCAGGTCATCCTTTGCCAACGAAAAGTGAGATACAAGTTTGGCCAACAAACACTGTTGCTCCAGTCTAGAACACCGGCATTCCAATTACAAAAAAAAGTTAACCATTATGCGAAAGGGAATGTATGCGAGACTTTGAAATGCCATTAACAATTCCCAGAAGGTTAAACATTGCCAAGAGCTCTGGTTGGTACAATAACATTGCACGAAAGTTGAGGTATAGCCAGTTAAAAATAAAGCGTCCGGACATGCAGCCTACATACAACCTTGCAATGCCTCCAGAAATTAGTGCTTGTGAAATACAAATAGATCTGTGCGTTAACCTGCCGTTCCATTGAAAACAAAGATGATGATGAGAAAAGATGGAGCACTTCAATTACCTCAGAGTGTAGTGAGGCGTTTCCATCCGCTTAGCAAACACCATATGCTCAAGAACATGCGGACAAAATGCTAAGAACGCCTTTTGAACCTCATCGTCACTCCTGAGGAGTGGTAGCAATCTACATAGAAGACTGAAGGCGGCGATTTCAGTCAGACTTTGACTGTCATCATCACACATTCGAAGGTCGGAGCAGGACCGCTTTAGGGTGTGCGAGAGGTTGAATACAATAGCGCGTACATCTTCCTCTTTTGCTTGAATGCCTGCAAGCAAAAACGAGATAAAACAAGTTTGTGTCAGAACCGAAGGAGGATGGCGTGTCAAGACGTCGCGCCCAAGAGAAGGGTATATCTACACTAACATCTGACTATGATAAGTATGCATGGGTACGTAAATGGAAATAGCAACTATTAGGCTCAAAGTGCAAGGCACGAAGGCAACACCGCTAGTTCAACTGGCGGGGAGCCATAAGCTTGTGGTGCGGTAAATCAAAATATTGCCGTGCAAAGTTTGATTTGGACCGTACGTCCAAATTATTCCACCAAAAAGCAAAGTGAGGACGTAAGTGTTCAGAGAACAGAGAATAATCTCGTTAAATGGATATAAATTCGTAGGTTCTAAAGATAATGGCGAGAAAACACAACCACAGTAGTTGGGTTGCGTCAAAGTAAAAGTGTACCGTACCTTCCAAAGATAGACGTTTGTGCCGCGAGAAGTGAGACAGGACACGATTTAGAAATAAGATGTGAGGTGTCCATTTGACGATCTGCAAAAAACAACTAACTATTGCCACCAGAAGACGCACAGACAAAATACGCGAGACAGAGGCACACCTCTTCAAATTTGATCTGATAGAAACAGTCATCGGTGGGTAACAGGTCGACTTTGGGCCGGAGGAGAGGTGCAGCAAGACGGTGGAAGAGGCGAGCAAGTAGGGGACCATCGGGACTTGCAAGAACCCCTGTAAGCAGACAGTCAGCCACCAAGTCTTGAGGCGCAACCTGTGCATTGACCACAGCCACGCTGAACCATCCATCAGTATCTGTTGACCCCATATCTCGCTTTTCTGGCCACAGACACTTCAACAAAGTCTCTACGAAGTCCACCTCTTCCGGCTAAAAGTGGACAGAGAGACGCTTAGTTAAGCCCTGATTCTCGCACACCCAAACATGGCTTTCGACAAGGCAGAACGAAAAGTTATGATGAAATACGAGAACGTTACAAACCCTGCCTCTGTACATGAATGCCAACGCAGCAACGATGGAAAACATTTGATTAACGTCTTCTGCATCGCATGACGCATCTAAGTCAGTTGCCTAAAAGGAGAAATTAGGGGTCTTAAAATTAAATGCAGATGTAGAATTCATCTTCGAAAGATTTAACATGCTGGGTGATGACAGTACACATAATGAAGGATTTCGGTGAGTCGCGAAAAGTCTAGATCACTTGAAAGTTGAATTCAATGCCAAATGCAACGAAGCTTTGATGATCTGATGCACAAAAAAATCACAGAGAGGAAGTGGATAGCAAAGGAATTAGTTACCAACTGGCCGAGCAAGTTGCAGAGTGAGAAAATGTAAGCGGTGACATGGGCAGCGGAAATGGGATCTCGTTGTTGTGGTGGAAGAACAAGAAGAAATTCGCTGAAGAAAGAAGCTGCGTGGGGTATACCGGCTAAACAATCCGCAAGAAGAGCTAGTGCATCGGAGCGCGCGTCTGTTTGCCGCGAGGAGGCCTTCTCCAGGAGCATTGGTATTAAAAGACTTCCATCAACGCGTCGCGCAGCAAAGAGACAAGCACTTAGATGCTCCGCCAACTGTGCTCGACTTATCAATGCGGAATTACCAGGTGGCTGCATATTTAATTTAAAAGAAAAATGGCCTATTTATTGCAAGAGTTTACAAAAAGTAGCTGGAAGTGAACACCAAAATGTAGCTCAAAAACAGAGTACTTGAAATTACTACTGCGCTGGAAATAGAGAACGAAGATCCTGGAGGCAGTAAATGTGAATGATGAGGACCGAACCGCTCTACTCTCGATGTGACCTCAGTGCACAAGGTTAGACCAAAACCAAATTATGGCCAAAACGCTAAAGATACTAAGGCTGTACCTTCGATCCTCTGTACATAAAATGCTTCTACGCTAAAAAACTCTTAGAATGATGCGAAATAAACCAACTAAAATTCCTTACAGGCGTGTATTTAACAGGGAAGTAGGCAGCCATGCAATCAAAGTGTTCCTCGGCCAGGTGTCCAAGATCGAAATGTTGTAGGACAAGAGGATGCATGGTAAACACCGACATGAGACACTCGGGGTCTTTTTCTCCTTCCGTTGAGACAATGAAACCCTGAACAAATTCCGATTTCATCGAGACAAGGCCACTTCGTGTACGATCATAAGAGAGAAGTTCAAAGAGAAGATGATAGGCAATAAGACGCTCGCTCTTCCGGAGGCTTCCTATGTGAAGACTCGAAAATAATCCTTCACTGCAAATTTTTACAGCACAATCAGCACTAAGCAGCTGTTTTCGAGCGAACCAAAGAATACCCTCAAGGATAATACCAACCAAGTCAGCGCTAGGTAATACCAATCGCGAGACATAGAACTCCACTATGTAAAACACTTTCGAAATTGACATGAGAGAATTTCTACGATTACCTTCTGTCTCCGTGAAGTACTTTGCTGGTCGTGAGCGGATACCTTCATTAAGCTGCTTGAAACCATTTTTTTGTAAAGAACTATCAGGGCTAGTCAAACTCTCACTGCAAAAGGTTCAAGTGAAACCAACTAACTTACTTTAAGAACTCGACGAGATTCAGCAACTCCGACATGATTGTGGACAGAAGAAAGGGATATAATGTACCTAAAAATGGCACATGTAATTAAAAGCTGTAATAATACATCAAGGCCAGCTTTGAACTACACACGTAAGGCACTTAAAACGAATGGGTTGCACTGAAGACTGCAATCGTCGACATCAAACGAACTTTTCTACATTTAAAACTTTTCCACCGACCATAAACAACATATTTGCAGAGATAAAGAGGCGCCTAAAGTATTACCTAAGGTACCCATGCGATATGAAATGTAAGAGCATTATCACTGATGCTATCGTAATGAAAAACGTGAATCTTTGGGTGATTGACTATAACCAGAGAAAATCGACTAGCTAATAATGACAGGCTGCATAGTTGAAGTTATGGGGATCGATTAAAAAATCGAAGGTCCGCGTAGAGTAATATTTTCACGCCAAATTAATGTTCACCTGGATAAACCAACCCTGGGTGTGGCGGTCTACATAATAGGGAGCTACGTAATTAGATTTAGGGACTAATTATTTTCACAAATAGCAGTGATTAAAAAATCCCATATACTTACGAGAAGCATAAAGATCATTAGACAACTCCGCATAATTTAGGAAAAATTGCTGTCATTGTGGGTTTTGGAGCCAACTACAAATCATCTAGTTACTTTAGCGTTAATGTGTGCCAGGAAGGCGGTCGACTCTGCAGCTTGTATTTTTGACTATCTGAAAACTCTAGATGTCAACGACTTTGATAAATTGTATGGTCATCCTCCAACCTGTCTTATCGTATTTAGGTTAGACAGTAATTTATGAAACTCGGCCTTCTAGAGAGCTTGAGGAACTGGCGAAACAGATTGTTCATCGGTTGCTCTTTCTCGAACAAACCATACCAAAATCAATAATTACGGGTTGGGTTCCAAAAGCCTCTCATGGTCTGTTGAATCGAGCTTGTAAAGATTTGTCCGATTTGTGTATCTGGCACAGCATTGATAGCGACAGTGCGAGGGGGTCCTGGAGGCTTAACAAAAAATTCCAGGAATCATTGAAAGTATCTCTCTTTGGCGGGTAAATGGTATTCTTTTTTAAATTCTTAGTGGGCCTCAGTTATTAAGTGACTTCGGTTCCACTGCAGCGGAAAAACATCCGAAGGATCCAGAATTTTTGGACAACTATGCGTCGGAGAGATGGGATGTAAGTTAGCAGCTTTTTTCATCCTGACATTAGTCAATCTTGCACTTCATGGTCGGGTCAGACTCAGCCGAGGTTGGCACCTGTGTTAGAGATGTGCTCCTGCTCTCTGGAATGATGAAAAGGTATAGTATATGCTTGGTATCATATTCCACTAGAGGAGGCCCTGACATTTCGATGGGCATCACACAAAGAGGATTTCAGTTCCTCCTCATGGATAGGCCTACACAAGTTCTTCGATTCATGCTATATTATTTCGATTATCTCAAAGTACCTCTTTACACATACTTTACCCTGTTTGTAGGAAAATCACATGCATATAATCGAGGCGCTTCACTTCGTTTTCCAGCTGAGTTTCCTCTCATTTGGCAAGGCACGTCATTATATCTGGAATTATTGCTGTCTCTAATAGAGTTATCCTATCAGTATGCTGTCACAGACGCAGCAGGATCTGTTACAACACATGCGAGAGCTCGGTTTAGCCTACCAGCGCAAACGCACGGCTCCCCGATTCTATGTGACGCGACTAGCACTCAGCCTGGCTCTTGGTTCACCAGCAGCTCTGAACTCCTTGCGTGGTTCTGTTGATGCAGAGCCTGATGCTCTTTTCTCCGCTAATCGTCTTCCTACGGGAGTCAGCCATCGTGGCTCCAGAGGTGGTGGGATTGGTGTCGGAGATGCATCGGATGTAGGCTATATACTCGTTGAGACGAACTTCCGACTTTACGCCTACACTGGTAGGCATTCTCTTTGGGCCTTTTTGCTTTTATGCAACCTCTTGAGCACCAGAGCCCGCCCCTAGAATAGCATCGGCTGAAGTCTACTTTTAGCGATGGATCGTCGTGTCAAATGTCCTACCCTTCCCCGTCAAGGCTGTGAGAGTCAAAAATACGTAGAAATAGGCCTATCAGCTGTCTGTTGAAACTACTACTAGTGCAGATGACTGACTTCTTTACTCTAGATTCGCGCCTCAAAACGGCTCTCCTGAGCCTCTTTAGCAAAATCCGCGTGCGCTACCCTAACTTGGTGGTAGCTGACATTACCCGAGACTCCGTTCGAGAGGCCTTGTTAAGGGGAATCAGTGCCAACCAGGTTTGTCTCATTCTTTGATTGATTTGATTTGATCCGATTTTCATATCTCTTTCATGCAGTCAAATCTTCCAAAAGGTATTAAGTTATCCTAAACCTGACCATCGCGATCAATATACAGAGCACTAAGGCTTGATTGTAATCAGCTACGATCACAATATTTAAAATCGGACTAAAGAAGAACTAGTCTTCTGTTGTAGATCATATCCTTCCTCATCTCTAACGCTCACCCGGATATGCGGAGGCAGGTAGGAATGGCTACATTATTGGAAACACCTGTTTGATGCTAGGCATCAATAATTATCCGTTGATTGACAATCTCAACCTTTGTCTCGCAGTCGACAATCTTACCACCAACACTGGTCGATCAAATTCGCCTCTGGGAGCTTGAAAGGGAACGACTCTTCTTTCAGGAGGGCTGTCTATATGAGCACTTTGCCAAAAACACAGATTTTGAGATGGTCCGCGATTTTGCAAAGGTAAATTAATTGCTGCTTAGTCAAGAAGCGAGATTTTATGAAAATGAGAACAGTTATTTATTGTACAGCTTGGTTGTTTTAGAGTAATGGATGCTTATTGTGGGAATGTCCGGAGCGCCGAGTCATGGTCGTATCTAAGGCTGGCCATGACGACGTCCGTGCATTCTGGAAGCAGAAACGACCCGTGTAGGACAATAAAAGTTTCCATGTGCAGTCATTTCTTCTTCCTATTTCGTCGAACGAAGCGAAGCATGACACCGTTTCCCAATCCAGGAATTTTATTTAGCGGAATATCCCGATTCGCCAATGTTACTTCGTTCGAGGTAAGGCAGTGCGTCCTCCAGAATCGTCGCCAATTCAGACGACCGGGTGGCGGATTAGAGGAGAAGGCTCTCGCTATTGCTACCGCGTTGCGCTTATCAAGCCGCGAGACAAGCGTTTTGTATTCTTCTTTTTCCTTACGAAGCTTCTCATCAATCGCATTCGCCACAGCAGAAAAGACGTCGTGGACCTTGCCACCCTCTGGAATTATCACAGGAAGTTTTTCTTCTCCGCGGACAACTACCAGTCGCATAGCCTAAAACTGAGCGCCCATAATTAAACAGACCTTACTTGACCGCAGTTAAGGGCCATCATGTTGTCGATATGCTTCTCAGTTAGGTCGGCGTTTGAATGCTTTATATCTTTCATCGAGTCATCATTGTCGGTTAAGCCTGATATTTTCGTGATGATCATACATCGAAATGACCGGAAGGATGTAAGAAGATCTTTGACATCCTTAGCGAGACCACAGTCCATCCACCTATAACATGTACCATTTAGGTTATGCGAACACATAAGCTCATATATAGAGCGGCAAGTCAGTAAAGCGTAGAGGTGGTTTGTAATATGCGTGAGAGCAAGTCGACGCAAATTAGATTATATTTCAAAGAGTGATGTAGTGTACAGGTTTCACGTTCAGCGTTTTCCCAAAATGTTTAAGAATTTGCCGCGGGCCATTTCCTTAGCTAAATGATGTTAGCTATGAAGCAGCGCACATACACTCTTCTAGTCCTACTTGATAGGCCAAATTTTGTAGGTGCTTGATTTTATCCATTAGCTGCTGCGTTGACAAGCTCCCAAAATCTCAAGAATGGTCGCGAATACCTCACATACCATGTATCAACTCCAAGTCTTCCTTATCCAAGTCCGTCCTATACTTCGATGGCGTCTGGATACTCAGGTCGGGCTGCCTTGTTGTTATGAATTCCGAAACACCTGTGGGGGCAGTAAATGTGAGAACATCGTACTTTGATCAGGCCAAAGTTCTGGGGACGCTCTATCGAGATTCTCATTGCTAGTAAGATCTTGATCCTCCATCTTCAGATGCTATTAGTAAGCAAGCGAAGAACGAGTCTTGTGTTTAAATGGGTCAAACTCCCATCCAACTTTTGCAAAGGCATTAAAACGACTAGGATTTTTAAGAACGTTGCACAAGTAATAACTGTGTCGAATCTTAGGCGGGATAGAATAGAATAAATATAAATAATGGTTCTAAGAGTGTGGAAAGTAGTTTCAGTTCTTCTCGTGATGTAGATTTTAGCTTCAACAGCCGAAAGGGTATAAGTTTATCCTTCAGAACTTTCGCCCCTGCGATCACAGCTGTACTAAATTAGCGAAATCCTTCTGGACAGATGTCTAACGAACCATCTGCTTCGTTGGGGGATACTTTTACAAAAACTATGCATCACCACAGGCAGTTGAGATTGTTTAACATTGCGTGAAGAGTGAGCAAACGCATAACCAAATTGATCATGTTCCTCTCAAATCTATAAGTGTCCTGTCTAGAAAAGGATTGCACATGAAGTATCCTGTAACTTCGTGCTCTGAACATGTTATTACCCAATTTGCCTATGCACCTGGAACGTGTAGCAAGTCATTGTTAATCAGTCGGTGCTATTCTTCTTGTCTTGGATGCTTTATTGATCTTCTCAAAACCTGAGTTTGTGCCGTACAAGTTTTGCTCATTTCATTTTTGTAGTACCGCCCAATGTGAAACTCACCTCCAGGTGCGTTAAGGCTGACCCTTCGGATGTGGCCTTTTTGATTAGACTATTTTTCGATTGTGCACGTTTTAGTGTAATTCCAGCAGTCATTTCCAGCATGGAGCCTGTGGTTCTGGAATTGATCAGTTGCACCGTTTTGCTCTCTTTATTGTGCTCAATTTTGTATGTGTAATCTACGCATTTCCCTCGTGTTTATCACTCCGAGAAACTCCTTGTGGTAATCCCGTTTTAAGCACGGCTTTTTATTATAAATAGTTTTAGAATCCCATAGTTTTATTTAATCACTGTCACTCTCTTTCTCACATAACTCAATTTCACTGGATGTCTTGGATTGCTATGCCTTTCTGAACTCGGACCATTGCTTGTGCTCGCATT
This sequence comes from Hydatigera taeniaeformis, assembly GCA_900622495.1. Taxonomy (NCBI): domain Eukaryota; kingdom Metazoa; phylum Platyhelminthes; class Cestoda; order Cyclophyllidea; family Taeniidae; genus Hydatigera; species Hydatigera taeniaeformis. The sequence continues at coordinate 67,504 of UYWX01020354.1, read as the reverse complement.
GATTCGTTCATTCATTAGTCGTGCTGCTGCTTGGAAATTTTTCGAGTCATTTAACATTGAATTACTTTTAGATAGTCGCCTGAATAATTTTCTTCTGGGACTGTTTTTATATGGCAGAACGCCACGTTTATCGGGCCGCATTTTGAACAATCCATTATTTGAAAATGTTACGCGTTGTTTATGGGCTATTATTGTAATTATCTGTTAAACGATGTCTAAAGGTTGTCATTATCCGTTGTGGCATAGGATTGGAGATTTTTCTTAGGGCCGGTTCTTAAAGGAAAGAGCTAGTTGTAAATCTCGTTCATTTGTTTCACGTTTGCTCCTGTTTTCTCACTTATCACCTAAGATTTTGACATGCTGTTGATTGAACCATAATTCAGTCTCGGTCTCTACGCTCTACATTTCTAGGGTGAGAACGTAGTCTCTACCCAATAGGGCATTAATTGTTCATACAAAGTAAAACTGAGCATATCTATTTTGATTATCTTCAGCAGCCCACATGGTTCTCCTCGATGTACTTCAGATTTTGCACACATCTGTGCGCTTCATTCGACACAAACCATGGATTCCGAAATTTCGCCTTATCCGTCAGATGCAACCATGGGTCCAACCCTTCGACCCCGATCTCATTTCAATTGGTGGGAAGAGTGGGACTGAACGTGCTACTTCGTCAGAAATCCGTGAACACTTACGCCGAAACGGTCTAATGCCTCCTATCCTGTTTCAAGAACATCCCATTAATCTGACTCATTCTGGTAAGTTTTTTGAAGTGATTTTTGCTGGCATACCTCAGTAGAGCGGGTTTGGTAATTATTTGTCTTCTCAGGTCGTATTTTTGATGAATATATCCCGCCAGAAGGTGATGGAAAATCTTCTCCTCTTTCTACTGGAGTATTGTGCATTCCGATACCTTACGCAATTGCTCTTAGGTGATAGCAGATGCGAAGGATTCAGTGTTGAAGAAAGTCAAAACTACACGAGCAGCTCTCCGTATAAGGAAACACAAACCAATGTTCAGCACATCCAGCTTCGCGCTAGAAGCAGATGCAATATATAAAGAGGTGCACACTCTTCTCCCCAGGTATTTCGGGCACATTTTTTTCTGTGAATTTCCTGAATTTGATATGTCTTTGCAAATGTAACTACGGTCTAAGTGGCGTGTGAAATAGCACTCTGTTGCATGAAACATTTTCAAATCCTGCTCATATGTGTATCAGCTCCCATCTGATATCTAATTCAGGTTTGTTATAAATAACGCTCCCTGTAGGGCAAGATTCGCCAAAACTTCCTCAAATCCTTCCACCAGTCCAGGTGTTTGGTTATCAAAGTGCGGTATTTGAACGTTTTCAGTACCACATTAGCGGATTTCTGATATCAGCGCTGCGTATGATAGCTGTAATTGTTTGAGTTTTTAATGTTTTGAGTGCTATTGAGCTTTTAGCATTTACTCGTCTGGTTTTATCTTATTAGATTTTATGACAATCAAGAGCGGATTCTCGAGCTTACAACGGAAAGGGCATTTGTGGTAAGTATACATCTGTTCACCTCTACACCATACTGTGCGCGTGATTTGTGCATTGGATAAGCTGACATTTCCTGCGGCAGGTATATGCCTCCTGCGATGTAAAGTGAAACTTATGATCACCTTTTATCAGTATCACTAAAGGGTCTTTCCTAGTGATGGGATCTGAACTAGCCGAATTGTCATTTCTATTTCGTCTTCGGTGGAGCACATTTTCAGTAAATTGGCGAGTATTTATCAACAATTATAGTACACCCAAAATTGTTTTGAAGTGTGACTTTTTATTATAATAGAGTAGAGAGGTGACTATTCCACCTAATAACTTCCTACTTTCCAACTCATGCAATATTGACGCCTTAAACAACCTAGTATAGAATGTGCTCTTTGAACAACCTTCACCTCTGTCCATCACAGTTTTAACCTTGGTGTGTGAATGAGTTCTCCTCTGCCATTTCACTTCGTCAAACTCTTTCAGAATGCTCTGTTCTCAAAGTGGCAGGCCGATAATTAGGTAGCACTGTCCTTAAAAAGTTTGTCATTCCTCTATTTAGCTCCTGGTTCTGGAATTGTAGACGTCATGAAATAATGTTGATCGTTTTGAAACTCAGAGTCGATTATCAAGTCATAAAAGGTTTCAGTCTCCTTTCCCATTTCTTTTATGCGCGTTAACTGAAAAAAACGTTTTTTTCTGAGCAAGTTCTATGTTTTAACAAAGTCAAGCGCTTGTCTCGCATTACAGGACCTTTAATGTTCTGTTACGATTAATTATGTATAGCGAAACTCTACTGCCATATGACTTCCCCATAGGCTATCGATTCCCTTAAAATGTCGTTGGAACAGTCAGCATCCCTTTAAGATTACTCATGTGCATTACCTTTGTAGGAGATGACAGAAGGTCTGAAACTCCGGACTCTGCATTGGGAATTTGCTGGTAGTCTGGAGCCCCCGCGGGTGGTCAGTTGTCGAACTGAGGAGGCTATGGGCAAGGGTAACATGTTTGGTCAAGTCACCGTCCGGTTTCACACCCAACAGGTAGGTCACGCCCGCCCATTTTGTTCTCGTTATCCCTGTCTTCCCTTTGTCCATGTATTAGCGGTGAAAGGCACCATCACTGTCTCGACAATCTTATTAATTAAACCAAATTTTATGCTCCCACAGTTGATATAGGCAAATTAGCTGAGAATCCGTGATTTTTCTCAGGACGGTTTCCTGGTGAAACCTTTTCCTTATGCTTTCACGGTCATTTTGATGGCGTTGTAAGTATTTGGGCCCTTATTTAACGTCCCGGACCGACCAACAACAGCACTTAAATTGCCAACGCCTTAAAGCTTTCAATGATGTCTACCTGTTAGGTAAGATCTGGGAGTTATGTGGCTCGGGAATGTTCGAGGATCCAGAACCCAAATTTTTTGTACAAATGTTCTCTTTGAATGCATGGGAGAAAATGCTTTTCTATACTAAGTGATGATGTTTAAAGGTTGGTGCACCCTTAACGTCAAAGATTATGTACACTGTTTGTCAAGGATTTCGACTGGCTGTCGACCTCGACATGCCTAGCCTTGTCATGTGATCGCTGCCCGTAGCCGATCGATTGGGTGCCTGTTTGAATACGCATTGATATATCTTGAGTTAGAGTATGCTTGTTGACAGGATCCTGCACAACAATCAGATTGGAGTTTGCAAAAAAAACACGTATTCCGAGACAATCTATTGCCTCCTGTAGGCATGTTGAATTGGTATTTCATTTAAGTGAAAATGACCCGATTTCTTCGTTTGTAATATCTAAAGCCAGAGTCGTTCCGTGTCTCAGTTTTGAAACCGAAATTTCATCGATTGGTTCTCCCATCCCCGCTCTCCCTTGCAGTTCAGGTGTTTCGTCTCCTCCGATGAAACCGTTTATAAGGAACCTTGGGGCTTGTAATCTTTCGACAAATCTCGCTGGTGTTAATAATCAGACTGATCCGAAAATGACGCCCCTAGCGAAAGTCGACGATGCCGTTCTCGGTCCTTCCAATCTAAACCTGATAGACCGATCAATCTCGCAGCTTCCTATTACTAAAAGAGGACTCATGGAAATGATAGGTTTGTCACAAGCGAAGCAGGAGTACATGGAAAATGCCAAAGCTCCTCACAGCAATGGTGTGTTGTGTGTATCAACGTCACAGATTCTTCCCACCGATAGCAGACCCTTAGATCCAACAACGTCGTCGATACCTCAAAATGGGAAGGTCGATGACCCGCTATGTAGTCTTTTTGAAAGTCTATCGGAGCCTTTCACATTTCAACTGTCAAATTTAGCAAGTAAGCCAGTGTTATCGAATGCGACCTGTTACAATATCGGAAGTGATAAAGTCATCCCAGGTATTTCCGAATTGGATCAGATAGAAAAGTCGACTTCACAAGATCCTAATGTCTGTCCTAGGCCAACCGCATGTCAAGTTTGGAGAAATAGTGCAGATTGTGATGCAATTTCCGATTTACGTCTAACCGATCTCTCCACTTCTCAGACTTTGTTGTTTCCTCAAAATACGTACGGTGACATAATCGTTGGAACGAGTGCTGCAAATGCAATTGAAGATTGTATCCCCTCCTTTCTTGATGATGAGCCAGACGTTTGCAGGGCCAAAAAAGCTCAGAGTGATGACGTACCTGTCCCATCAGGCCGAAAGCACCAGTGGTACACGTGTGGTAGGAACCTTATCTGCTGTCACTTGCGGAACGAGCGTCCGGGCTCAGCCCCTTGGTACCTTGATTGTACTCGTATTGCGATTGGCGGATGTCACGGGTGCTGCAAACTGCGTCCGAAATTAATTCCGTCTCAAGGAAAGCGCGAAAGATCATGCAATTACTAACCTGTGCCCCTTGCATTTTCTTCTTCCATCCTTTGATATGCGCCTAATTATTTGAGTTTTGGTGGTCAATTAAATTTTTTTAGTTAACTTTGGTCTCAATTTTTGAGAGTTGAGTGCCGCCTTGCCCTTGTGGTGCATGCCGTAAATTTTATTGGCTTAATTCAGGTAAGAGCTGATAGCCTATGAATAGTTTCTTACGTAAAATAAATCGCAGACTGCCTGTCAATCAATAAATGGTACAGTTTTTAAATGTTAGTGTTTGTGATCTAGCGGGAACTTTATTCTCTCGTTTTAGTTTCGTTGTCCACCAGAAACAATTGTAGTGACCGTGCCAACGGTATTTTTAGCGTTATTGAGCATTTATCCTTCTTGGAGCATCCACGGAATTTTTAATCTAGGGCAGGAAACACATCCTACACAGCATTTGAAAAGACTCTCACCCCAACGTGAATGTAGTTTTACCGCAACGTCTGGCACATCTGAGCTCCTTTCTGATTGAGTTCAAAAAAGGCTTTGTTAAAACCTCTAATGGTGAGGCATAACCATTGAATTCTATTTTACATTGATCATGAAGATATGCTTTTATGGCATTCTTTTGACCCAAATGGAAGTCTTAAGTGACATTTTTCACACAGAAGTAGGGTCTATGCTAGCACTGTTCTCGGATGGGTGGTGGGAGCTGTCCCGGTCTGTCATGTGTGAAGCGTTCTGACGGTTAAGTGGCCATGTTTAGGTGCGCTGATAAATCTGTGATTCAAATCTTTTACTGCTATAAAATTCATCGGCAACTTGCGAGAGTTTAGAACGATGTGTCAGTTACCATTTTTATTCTTGCGTCAAGCGCATTTTTCACTCAACATTGGAGCGATATCAGTTCCGTGCCGTTGATGTTCCACTGCGCAAGACGGATCAATAGACTAGATCACATGGCCTACTTTGAAGTGTCGCATGATTAAGGTTAAGGGCTGGCATTGGAATTAGTGACAGCGCACCGGAAGGACGCGAACCTACCGCCATGGCAGGCAGTCACAGAGGCCGCTACGAGGATGGCTACATTCCCGCCTACCCAATTCATCCAATGGAGGCTGATCCTGCTGTGGGAGTGTTTCCACGTCACATAGCTCGTCCATATAACATTTGGGCTAGCTGTTCAAGTGCGCCCATCAACTACAGATGGCCCCTAGCCGTCCCCTATTCCTCGCCTGCCTTCCTCTATGATTACAACTCTGAGTGTGAGCGGGCTAAACATATGCCGATCGACATTCCCCGTCCTATGCCACCCGACCATTGTCGGATCCATCGGGCCTTTGGTCGACCCGACGTCGAACCCCCCATGTGGGTCGCCGATCCTCATATCGCTGCTGTCTACGCGTCTAGCGAGCCATTCTGCAAACTGAATAAACTGCATTACTAAAACAGAAACAGCCAAGCCTGAGTCTCAAGAGTGTCATTCCCCTTTTTATTGCTACTTGCTTAAATTCCTTTCGCAATGCCTTCTAGCCATTGCATGAGGAGTACATAATTTATCATTTTGCTCGAAAGTGCTATTTTTTTATGGGACCAGTGTGTATTTTATCCCGATTTCAGTTATGCTCATAAGGTTTCAAGCAGTAGTTCGGCAACTTTATTTTCTTAAGACCTGCCGTTCTTATCTGAATCAAAATTTTAGCCAACGGAAGCGGTCGCATACCTCCAAATTTGAAATGCGTTTCTGTTTAGTCAGTTACCAATTGAGCACCGTAATAAGTTGCGAAATTGTTGAACAATCGAGGAAATACATGAAGGCCAGTTTTGCTAGGCAAGGTTGTTGATCTCATTCAATTCCATCTTTCCACTACAAAAACTCCCTTGGAAAGTACTTTAAATCTACATTTTTAATTCAAGCAGCAGGTTCTTTGCCTAGTGGGTTTCTAAGGTTGGTCTGCGTGCAATTGACTCTGTAGATGAGGGTAGTCTAAGTAATTGTAAAAACTGAACCGACGAAAACATCCTGCTAGCCTCGCCGTCATTTCTTTGCCCGCGCATATAATTAATGTACTACCAAGAAATTCGCTGAATTTCAAAACTACATTTTACATTTGTGTTGACTTTATTGACTAATCCGAAATCGAATTGACTGTTTTGTCATGCCAGCGAAAATCACCATCTTCTCCTGAATCGTGTGACACTTTACAGATACTTGCAATATACGACCGGTTTGGTCGCCTTCTCTATGGTCACCCGTTGAGTCCGGTGGACGTGCTGGAGTACGTGGTGTTCGAAAACTACATCACCGATGAATATGGTCGGTGGAGAATTCACGGAAAAGTGGCACCCGCATGGGCACGTGGCTTCGCCGTCGTGGCTGCTCCCCAGAAGACCCACCGCTTCCTTTCTTCAGATCCGGTGATACGGTAAAAAACCAAACTCCCCTTCCCGCTCTCATTTTCTGTTCATCTAAATATTCTCAGAAGTATTGATGAAGCAGGCATCGTTGTTTTTAACCTGAAATAGAATTACCTGGGAATAGAATGAAAGGGGATAACCTCAACACCGAGGTTTTAAGGAAATTCAGTACGTTGTAGACTTTTTTGAGGATGGAACGAACCTTTCGTGGATTCTGTTTGGGGACCAGGTGACCACTTAACGAATGCAGATAGTACAATACTACCAATAATTTGTGAACGAAGGCTGTGTTAATTCCGTTAAGTGTGGTCCCGCAAATCTAATTATAAATGTCACCGATCGTAAAGTCTGCATGACTATGATGAGATTTACGTCTGTCTGTTAAGCGCCTGAGCGATTGCAAGCTTATGCAGACGATCTAATTTGGCAAAGGATTTATAAAATGTAGGCAATTGACAATATTTATAGGTACGGCAGTTTTCGGGGTCCTAGATCATGAGCTGCCCTAGCAGCTGGCTGTTTGGTGTCAAAAATATAGAAGGACCAATTTCAATACTAGAAAAGGATATGTAAAGCCTTGAAAGAATCACCGTCCTCTGTCAATGGAACAACGCGAGCTCATAGACACGATATGTGTAGAGTTCCTGCAGAAACAAGGTGATAAGGAGAATATGAGTTCAAAAGATCATCCCGAACACGCACCAGCAGTAGTGGAAATTTGGTGGTATTAAGAGAAGGTAATACACGGACATAACGAGTTGGAGGTAGCTGTACAAATTGGTTCCAGCGAGGAGTTGGATTCCTGCTTTTTTTGAGACACGTATAGGTGTGCAAATTAGACCCGGAGGAGAGTGGAAAACTTTTTGACAGGTACATATAAAGGTTTGGGCAGAAAGACGGATGAAATTGGGACTAGTCAAGCGTCTGAAACGAGGGTGAGGTGCTGACGATCTGCGGAACTACGTATGTAGCCATTACGAGTGAAATGGCGCCAGATGTGTTCCTGCGGCGTGGTGCTAGTGGCAACCGCCTTGGGTGGGACGATCTCGGATGGGGCAGCTTCATGAAAAGTGATTGGAGAGAGGTCGACTGATTTTGTGCGCTTGGTGCTCCCTCCGCTGCCGGTTGGGGTGTGCAGAAGTTCTGTATGTCCACCCAATGAGAGATGGTACGTGTTGATACCCCACTTCACAGTGCGCGGGTGCAACACTGCTTTTACGTAGATCACATATGTAAGCAGTTCCCGTGTCCACCAAGCAAATATGAAGGCCAAAAAGGAGAAGGGGAGTGGACCACCCTATCAACCGAAATAGTAGAGGACAAATAATAAACAAGACTTAAGACACAAAACGAGACTGAGGGCGTTAGAGACGCCGACAAGTCAAGATTGTGTTCGGCGCTAATCCTGATGTAAGAAAAAAATTTGCAGTTCTATTAGAACTAGCCAAACAACAACTGCGCCAAAGTAAAAGACGACTTTAGCACAAGTGTTAGCCCTTTAGTTAGGGCAGCAAAGCGCTGTTCTGATCCACAAGGCAAGTAAGGTCCGTGGTAATAGGCAGCATAAACCAAGTACTAAAAACATCTAGAAATTCCTACTTGAGTGAAAAAAGGAATGGCTTTCGTTTTGCTTAAGCGTCGGATTCCATTACACAATGCCCCAAATGTTGCGGGTATTCATGGTTTCGACCGCACCAATCGAGTAGCATATAAAATACTAATGTTGATGTGATAATAATCAGGCGGAATCAATTCGACATTAGCCTTTAGACCCGATACCAGCACATTGGTTTGCGTGTCGTTACATCACCGACTGACGGTGCACGGAGCTGTGCAGCGATCGATACTGAGACGGGGTGACACGACTGCTACCAGCACTGACGTATGCGCTAGAGCTGCGTCCCAGCAACCACCCGGTTAGTGCGAGGATAACGAGCACCACACGCGTCAATTCATTAAAGTGGAGGCGGGATTAACGAACAAAAACCAAATAGCATAAGAAAATAACTGTCAAAGGTAGAATCATCTTAAGGATTGTGTGGTGGCTTGATTAGCGAAATCACAACAGCTAAGGGTATAGTGAGTGGATTTGTTAACCGTCTTGTTCATATCAATTTTAGTATAACGGTATTCACATTGAAAGGAGGATAACGGCAGCAGCATCTGAAACGCCGCAAATGTCTGCGATGGATGTTAACGAAAGGGCACGAGAGTTACCACAATCCCAAGAGCCCTTTCTGGTTGAATTTGGTACTATCATAAATATTAGGTTTTCGGTTCAGCAGAGGGTCGATCATAAATATGGTGATCCAAGTTCCAAGTAATGAATTGCAGATTTCTTACAAAAACTAATTTCCAACGTACTCCGAATACGCCAAGGAATTTCGAAGAAGCATCTGAATAGAATGGTGTTGCTTAGCCAAAATGTGTTGAGGAGCCGTAAAAAAATTTGAATTAATGTAGCATGTAGCTGCCAACCTTAATGTTTAAAAAGTACGCATTCTGCACGACAAGGTGGCTCAGTGACAAAAAGTACTAGTCGTCACCGTAATACTCCATAAGCTGGGAATGAGTATGAGGTAACAAAGATTTTGAACGTTTCTATTTCCACAAGTGATAGCATAACAAGGAGCTACAAGTTAGTGAAATCCCATCATCAGCTCGAAAACTGTTGACCAAAATAAAACAATTTTTACGTAATCAAGTGTGTGAACGTTAATAAAGACGAGATTACGCCTCACACAAAATAATCCGAGAAGGGAATGAAAAGGATCAGGACGTTTTACGGACAGATTTGCAATTTAACAGAGGGAGGTAAAGCCTCACCTGGACGAATCGAAGAAGGAAGTAATCAAGCAGCATCCAGAGGGAGATATGTACTGCCATAGTGGTGATCATGGGGATGCCAAAGAAGTACCTTAGGGAGAGAGCAGTGAGGAAGCCTAGGTTGACGCACTCGATCATGGGTTCGAAGAAGGCGGCCACAATAGTGAGCATGTTGAGGCGCAGTCGTAGCCACCGCACCATCCTCGTGATGTAGATACTGATGCTTGCGTTGGCCACATTTTGTTGTGCGGGGTAGGCAGAGAGCACTATCTTGTAGCCACTTGAACAGTTAGAAAAGAACTTTTGAGCAGCCCTTAGCTTTGAGAGTTTCTCCTTCATTCAAAAGACTGAGTCGCCAACACCAAGACTATTTAAGAGACGCTCTTTCGCCTAACATGCTCGCAACAAAGAAAAGCAGCCCCGAATGCAAGGCACTGATGTGTCCACTATGATGGTGACTACTTTACAGACAATCGGGACAGGCTGGGAGATCTCATGTACGTTTAAGCAAGTTTGTGGTAAAAAATGCTTTGCTTTGCACCAACCCTTTGAGCTTATGTCCAAGTTTTAAATTTGGACTTTACCAGACGTAGAATCGATTTCTTGGGAAATTATAAATTTGCTAGGTGGTATATGCACAGAGAGTCGCCATCTGACGTGAGGCAATGGAGCATTGCAAGGCAACGAACACCAAAATTAGATCGACAATCTTACATATAAAGACGAGCACAATACGTGGAGGAGTTGAATGTACAAACACTTTGCACTTACGTTCAACAGTTTACATGCGAAAAGGCAAGCCATGTATCAAGAGCCGCATAGCATTGTTACACAATAGTCACCACCCCCAACATCTAGTGAGGTTCTCAGGTTCACATAACAGTATCACATAGTTTTGGACTTAAACTGCCATGCTGAACCCAATAGTTGGCTGATTGGCAATACGACAATGTGGCAAAAAAACTTGCAATAATGTTGCAATACTGTGACGCAATTTAAGGATTGTTTTGAGTCACAGCGCTTCATAACCGCAAAATTAGTACGACTGAAATGTTGACTGTGGAGCAAAGTGGAAGGCTCAAGTTAGTCGGGTGAAGACACGAGGTTTGTAACTAGTGATATTGAGAAACGATTTGACACGTGCAAGCCGCCTCAGATGCAGGCACTAAGTTTGTATCACATGGCAAATGGAGGCGTCTGATTTGCTAATCAGATCGTGGAGAACTTCAAATTCAGTCAAATCTGTTTCACTATGGCGCAATAAAGGCCAGTGCTATGTGATTCCTCACACTCTGCAATGCTAAATTCAACAGTAGACACTCCACATAAAAGTAAACGCTCACTTTTCGAACAGCTCCTTGGAACAAAAATAGTCCTCCGCGAGGAACTTTCCAAAGCGCGCGAAACCACCGTACCGATCGAGGATTGACTTCCGAACGATGTAGGACATTCCAGTGAAGCAGAGCATACCCATGTGGTTGAGCGCTATTGCACTACGTCCCAAGGCGCAGCCAAAGCATACCTATTTTAAATTAAAACTGATTGTAATTGAATGTCATCTTTCGAGGTATATTCAAGAGTCTCAGGTGTACATACCACATGGTATCAAGTTCTTCCGATTGGTGCATGGAGCAGACAATGGAAGAACAAGGACACAGTCGCAACAAATAAAATGAACAAAAGGAGGAAAGGAAAGTATGGATCAGATGCTGAAAAGTAACAACATTTGTTGGTTGTACTCGGTAACAGGTAGTAGCCTACAGCCGCAGCAAAAACGGCATCTTTCAAGCTCGACTCTAAACGAGCGCGTACGCTGGATACCTGGACTAAAGCATAATCTTAAATGCTCCCGACATGCTGATTTCTAGTTAGTGTTGCTAGTAAACCAGATAAAGAAAAGTCTAGCTACGCTGAATTTCCAGCAGGACATTAAAAATCAAAGTATGACTAACCAGTAGAGTGGATGCTCACCTTCTCGATGGCGTTCATGAAGCCGCGTTGGTCAGAGTAATAGGGTAGTTGGTGAACAAGGGCTACGCGAGGATCCTCAGACTTGCGAACCATGTCAACCATGATGTCAGTGTTCGCTAGTAAACGGATTTAAGGATCAGTGACCACAATTCAGTGACGAATATTTAACAAAAAATAAGTGAACATGAAAAGGTTCATTGAACGGCGAGCAGCAACCAATGCGCATATGAGATTGGTTTACAAAGACCACTGATGTACGCTCGACCGCAAATAAGTACGTAGCAAACAATGTCAATTAGGCACCATGGTAATGCGGCTCAAATGCGAAAATATATTGTATCGGTTTTCGATCCACACTATAAGACCGCCCAGAATACACATTAAGACGACCAAGAATAGAGCGAGTGTGATCAACACACGCTCTAGAATCACGAAAAGGACATACCCTTTATTCGACTTGTGCTTAGCCATACAAGATCATATTTCGCTGATTCATACGCAGGGAGGAAGTTATTCACCATTGGATTAACCATATTCCCGTTACCGCCTAAAAAGCGTGCAAGAATACTTGTGAGACAAATGCTATGGCATTAGTGAGGTATCAATATTTTCGATAAACCAACGCAGTCTGAGGTCCTAAGTTGTGGTGAAGATTTAAGGAGATGACCGATAAGTAGCCGTTTACAAGTGACTGGAGGAAGTCAGATGTTGTACACTTGTGCATGCCTACCTATGATGAGACGAGCATCAACATTCGGATACTTTCGAAATAGCGATTCGACAAGTTCAACAGCGGGGTCATTGGGATCTTCTACACAGAAAATGATTTCGAACTACAAAAAAAGCACCGTAACCATTTGTACAAAACCACGTATTGGAAATTTGCATGAGAATCGATCTATATATAAACACTCGATTATTGGTATTAAGGAGTGCCGGAAAGGTGTAGGAAGGAATAAAAACCCACGTTTGGATACCGAAGTTCCAAGTGGCTGGTAATATTCTCAGATAAAAGCGGATCTACACCCATAAGTGGCTTAACAATAGACACTCCTGGAAGATATTCAAGAGGTTCGTTGCTTTTCTTGTAAAACTTTCGTATTCTGAAATCAAAGAATAGAACACTGATCATTATACGTAGCCTTCTGACAGTACGCGAGACTCCAGAAATCAGTGAGGCCATGAAAGGGTTATACTTCACAAGTACCAATAATTTTAAATGACCCCAACTGTACTAATGTACTACAACTTTACCACTTTGCAAAAACTAGGATCCAAACAAAAAAACGGTGGCAAAAAGATTCACAAGTGCTACAAAGTCCGCAGGTACAGTAAAAGTTCTGGATTGACAGAACAGCTTTAGAGGACCTCGAACAAACCAAGACCAACTGTTTACTGTTGCATCACCAGAATTATGGATTAGTTTAGCGTAGAAATAACCCTTGATGTAAATCACTCAACATTAAAGAGCCAGTACAAAACAACCAAGAGTTTTATGCTTGAGTAATAGAGAGTCTACAGATAAATTGCCACGATATACGCCAGTTACAATGCGAAGGTGATTAAAATTTTGTAGTCAACAGTAATGGAAGGCCTGGAAGGAAAAATTTAACGTCAAAGTGCTGAGATATAAGTACAAGGTCTAGAACTTTTCGGATTACACATCCATTCCAAATTCAAAATATGATATAACTATTGCAAACTGAGTCAGCAACTACACTCAGATAACCTTAATGCATCATAATTCACGAGGACAGGAGCAGATAAAAATGAAAAATTGTCCACAGCATTGAATGGGGTAAATTCCTTGTGAATGAGTGCAAGTAGAACCAAAAAAGCGCAAGATTTGATGATGAAAATGTCAATTTCACTTACGAAACATAAAAGGCGAACAGAAAAAAGAGGAACTGATTAAAGTATACAGTTATCGGAATCATGGCAAGCCCATACAGCGCGTACGCGCAAAATACGTCCAGCATTACCAATTGAGAAAGGAGAGCTGGACCCACAACAACCCGCCAAACACAAACAACCCCGCTATGATTGGTTTGACATAGCCAATGGGTGCCTTAAAATAAACCTACAGATTGTATTTCCTGCAGTTCTATTTATATTGGGATCCAATTAATTTTATTTTATATTAAAAGAACTTGCACAATTTTAAGCTAAAAATTTTTATTTTCTACCATTAGCATTTATTAGTAACAGGTTGTGATGGGATTCCAGGGTTTGTATAATTTGTTTCCTTTGAGCAAGTAACAGAAGTCATTTATAGCAGTTTATTTGCTTAACTGCTGATAATAATTGCAAGGACTTGGCCAAAGCCTTAGTGGCTTTTAACTTGATAGTCCCGTGGATAGAATCGTTAAATTTAACCATGGGTTTCGAATCGCTTAGACGCTACCAACAAAAACCAATACCTTTTGAGGCTTTATGCTATACAACTAGCACAGAACTCCAACATGGCCTAGAGGAGTCTGCACTCTTTTCAGAAAATCTTGGCAAACAGTGCACGATCCACTTTTATTTGACCCAGAGAAGTGCGCGAGAACGTTAATATTGGTAGCTGCAAAAACAAATAACCCAACCCACTCGAAGAGGCACGACCAGAAATTCAAAGCTCAGCAGAAGTTGCGGGGTCGAGGTGCAATGACGAAGCACGGACCCTGCCCGCCCCCCACACTTCCCTGACATCAGATTGCTGACACCACCGCGAATCTGAGCAGTTTGCAAACCAAACAACCCATCCTCCCCACTCGTCTTCCGGACTGACCACGTGACCACAACGAGGGGCATGAGACCACCCAACTGCACACAAACAGCCGCCAAAAACCAGAAAGCTCGAAAACCCCATCCAGGAATAAGAACCTCACACCATGCGACAGAGTCCGACGCCGCCCAAGTTGTCCACATAACTGACTGCTTCCACGCGATAATAGCACCCCGCAACACAAGCTACCTTAAGAGGGTCTACAGCCAGGTTGGTGCCGAACAATATGAACGGGGGCAAGGAATAGAATGGTAACTACCCAAGAACTGCAAAGCATGTATTTGGATCACTTAAGTGGGATGAATCTCGAACTATGAGTAGCACCAATACCAGGCCGACCGTGCTTCACAGGTTTGTAAGTAATTGAGAATTCGCCAAGGTAGTGACCAATCATTTCTGGACGGATCTCCACCTGATTGAATGTCTTGCCATTGTATATACCGACGACGGAACCGACCATTTCAGGAAAAACAACCATGTTGCGCAGGTGAGTTTTGACAACAGCTGGCTTCTCCCCTATAGGACAGTTCTTTTTGCTTTTTCGCAACTTCTGAAGGAGAGCTTTATGTCTGGTCCCCAGACCTCGACGTATGCGTCTTCGCACACGCGCGGAGTACAGTTCGGCCAATTGGTCACTAACAGTAAGGAAGTGAACGTGGAACTTACACACTCATATCCAAGAGCTGGTCGAGATCAACTCCCCGATAAAAATATTTCCTAAAAGTCCGCCTCTTCTTTACTTCTTCATCACCCTAAATAGCCAATAAACAAGAACGACTACTACCATTCCTCGACGGTTACTAATAGGAGGTCAGTGTTCGCGCCTACTGACGGCAGACCTTTTTAAACAACTGCACTTTTGAACACGTGGTATAAATACACAACAACGACTAACGATCATAAAAAATAATACAAAAAGCTATTAATCGTTTTATAAGGCTATGTGCAGCAAAGTACATCAAAAGAAAATACGGTCGAAACATTCATGAAAAATCATAAACCGCTATCCTTAAACTCATAAGATGTAGAATTAAATCAAAGTGATATTATACACAAAACTGTAGCTTTAGTGTTCTGAGTTTTCTCGTTATACAAAATAGAGCATTAAGACGAGCTGAACACTCGTACTCTTAGAAGCGATGAAGTGATTGAGCTTTGGCTGGGCTCAAAGGCCAAACTATGAATGGCAAAGTGATATCCATTAACAAACGAAGTATTGAAAAAATGTGAAACTTTAATCCTCTTTTTTTCTATTTGCAGCCTTCCAACATTAGCTATTAGAATAGATGTTTTGATGGAATCTTGGACATGGTCTTTGGGGCAGTTCCTTTAGTAGGAGAAGACATTTGTCATTGTCGAATTTTAAGGAATAACCACTTATTCAAGTGTAGCGTCCCGTGGCTTTCTATAGGGTGGAAGAGGGCATAAGTGAGGTTGAATACATTTATTCCAAAGGCGGCGAGTCAAATAGAGCCTGAGCTTGGTCAGAAGGTCAGCCCACGTGTACAGGGGACAGACGAATGCTAAAGTGACTGCCAAACGTCAGGTAGTCACATAAACAAAGCATTACATCAAGGCCTTCCAATTTGGTAGCGAAATTCATTAGGCATAGCTAAATGCTTATTTTCAGTGAGGATACAAATGACCAAATTAACCTCTACCTACAAGGACTGTCTAATGACAAAGGTGTTACAAAGCTTCCTCTTGTCTAGCTCACCTCTTTTTGATATTCTGTGCCAGTCATCAAAAGGACCTCGGTATTGTGCTAGTAAACATATAACAGAATATTAGTTGACCTCTGTCGTCGATCCCTCTCTGAAGCGACACCTGAAAGAAACGCCGCATCGAAGTTACTATCACCATGAACACATATAGGATGCCGTCAGCAACATTATCTTAATCACTTCTACACATAAATTTCCTGAAACCCGTATTTCTGATGACGAATCTCTCTTAGGCTAGTATTCCGATACCTAGTTCTAATCACAATTAACAACTAACCAATGCAACCTTCATAGACTTCCCATTAGGTAGAGGGCGACAGTAGGAGAGGCTGGTTACTTGCATTTAATTAGGGATGAGAGCTGGTATATAAACCTAACAACGTCGTATTGAGTAAGATGCATACCGAAGTGATCGCTGATCACATAGATAGTTCCATAAGCAGGACAATACGTTGCCTCCTTCTCCTATCTAGCAACGTCCTTAGCCCTCCTCTTGATCATTTCCCATGTCAAACACCACAACGCATTCGGTATTGCGGGGCATTTATCCATGATCCAGCTACTCAAGTCATCAGACTTCATGAGATTGAGGGACTACTCTTCATCCTCGCAGCAGCTTCGACGGTCTTTCGAGCTACACTCGGCCTGAAGAACAAAAGTCAAAGGTGGGTGCTTCTCGTAAGCATCAACTGCGTCCAAGGGCAGACATTTAAATACTAATGGAGAACATGATTATAATACTTAAAAAGATATCCAACACAGTCTCGTATTAAACGGAGTTCAACGATACAGACAAATTCATAACAAAACTTTTCAGAGGTTCACAACGGTGCCGTTTCATTTTATTATAGATCGTCCATGAAACCTAAGAATGCGGTAGATGCTAAACGCAGTCGTCGTTGTGGAGAAGGAAGGGCTCTCGTGCCCAATTCATATGCTCTTCATTTTTATTGCGGAAGTTGGTCATAATTAATGAAAACCAGGAGAGGAGCCGCAAAAAGGTCAAGTTGAATTTCCGCTTCCACCAATGTAACATGCAGACACTTTACATTAGATAGTAGAAGGCAATAGGCGGGGCTGCCTGTAATCAGGGAGAAGGAGAAGAAATTAGGCTTGCACTTGGCTCAAAAGTAAAGAACATGATGGTTGTTAGAATGAGCCCACTTTTTACAGACAGTTAACAAGTCCAAGGTATCGTAAAAGTGTTTCCGTCTACTTGATTCCTGTTTTTGGGCAAGATTGGCTCCAGATTTATTAAGGTTGCCAAGATGACCAGCTATATCAACTGACAAACTGGATGGTAAATGTTCTCTTGCATCAACGGGTTCGTAACAATCGTTGGGTAGGAAAGTTTATCGAGAACAGCGACCAGAAGTAGAGAATGCATAAGCATTTATTCATTTATTCTACTGCTTATATAAGTGTCGCTGATTTTGGCTGCCACTTTATTTCTCTTAAGTGCGCTGACTTCCTGCTCCAGATTAGCAAATGAGAAGTCTCATAACGATACCACTGCTAAGTTAAACACATCAGTGTAATACACTTATGTGTAAAAATATTGAAAAACACATCACTGTGTTTAAATTACCCTTACAAGAGAAGGCGATCATTTAACGCAAATTCCGTGCTTGAGAAACGCGAAGATTCTTTCACTAAGTAATGTCAGAACGCCATCTCAACCACACCTACACCACTTTTCATTCTGTAAAGGATGCTAAATAAACTCTGTCAAAACAATTCACATATAAAGCCAGAGCTCAGGCCAGAGTCGGCAGTCTACCATCATTGTGATACCTGCAGAGATGCAAGACTCGGGTGCGGGGCGTAAAAGTCGTTGGCCATAGTTTAGAGCCTCTTCCGCTCTCATCTTCACCCCGGAGCCAAGCAGAATATCCAGGAGATGAAAGGATTCAGAAAAGTCACTCAAGTAAGATAAACACGATTGTAGCGTCCTTGGGCCAGGTTAAAGAATGCAATAAGTTGGGATGAATACATATATCCTAGGAGAAGAACCGAGATTAAGCCAGAGGTTGGCCCGACGGCCAGGCCACTTGTACAAGAGCTAAAGTAACGGCCAAACATCAGGCAGCCACACAAATATAGTAGTACAACAATAGCAATGTTGTAATGTCTCATGCCTTCCCATTAGTTAAAGAGTAACATTAAGCAGGTTTAAACACTTGCATTCGAGTGAGGGGCAAGTGTTCGGCCTATGGAGTAACCCAAGGTCAGCCCACGCAGCTAAAAGCATGATTGTAATGCTTTGTTTATGTGACTACCCGACGTTTGGCGGTCACTTTAGGAGTTGTCTGGCCCTCGTACAGGCGGCCTGGCGTCCGGGCCATGCCCAGGCCCATTTGCCTTGTAGTCTTTCGGAATATATGTATCCAGCTTACTGACTTCTTGTACCGACGAGGAAGTCTCAAGATGCTACAACGGTAATTATTCAAAAGTCAATTAAGGAAAGCACGGCAGCTGCAATTATAAGTTTGAATAATGCAGATAAAATTCACAGTCTCTGCCAATTGCAACCAATCCCAATCAATACACATTGACTTTGATAAACTAAATAAAACAGCTGCACTGAAAATTTTTCTACTGGCAGCTTGAATGCTTTAATCCTGTATTTTAACACATCTCAGTTTTGTTTCAGTGTTTCAATCTGTCAGTCACAGCCTTGCAGTCCACTTCTGATACTCTTTGAGCTGTGGTTTCGGGTTGCTCGTCTTAATGTCGGTTTTCACAATTTCATATGCCGAGAAAAATAACTTACTTCCTATTTATGGTTGGAAGAAACAATTTAACGAGTGCTTACCGAAAAATTCGGGCCCCAGCAAACCCCGTTTTGGCATTTTGATGCTCAGGTTTTCGGACATGCTAAGGTACATTGTTTACTTGAGCCTGTGTATTATTTCTCTGCAGTTGACTTGTTAGTTGGCTCGTTATTTTTACTAGGGCTTGTTTGCTGCATATCTGGCTGTCAATCTCTATTATGAAATTATTCTTGTTAAGCAGCAGATTTCTCGTACATTGAGCTGTAAGCAAATAATTGGGAACTGTCGCTCTGATAACTTCTTTGGCTTGCTATGTTCTCAATTGTTGCATTGTGAGCTTTGATCATAGATATGAATCTTCCCTCATTGGTGATGGGTAATAGTGGGCGTGTATTCAAGATAAGTACCTTCAATATATTTCCAAATGATGTTGATTGAGTTGTGCAAATGTCGAATTGTTTAAGGTACATAACTGAGGCTCAAATACCCAGGAAATACCGGGAAAAGCGTTTACCACCGATCGATCTGCTTAATCCGTTGACTGTACCACCTATCTACGGTGTCCCATTAGGGGGCATTGGTTGCGGTACGATTGGTCGTGGTTATAGAGGCGAATTTTGTCGATCAAGTCTTATACCTGGCCGTTTCAATTATGACCTCGGTGCGGCTGATCAGGTAGTCATCAGTGCTTGGTCGTCTTAACCTTTCTCCAATTGCTGTCATTTTGTTACGAATATTCCTGTAAGCCTTCAAAACGCCTGCTTTAGTTTATTTTAACGCTGTGGAAAAACGGAACTCGCATATACCATCGTGTTCTTTCGACTTCTGAACCTACTAAAGACGTGAAAGGTCTTCATTCGTGGAAGGGATCAATGTCACCGCATGTGGGTAGCTTCATTGGTCTCTATCCACGCTCATGGACGGTATATGAATTTCCTGAGTTGAAACTCCTGCTAATATGCAAACAGGTTTGCCTCTGACAAAATAATTTTGGAAATGAGTGATCTGCTTACAGACTTGCTTACAATAATCTGCTATACAATTTCAGGTTTCTCCAGTTATTCCTAGCAACTATAAAGATAGTTGCCTTCCAGTTGGAGTCTTTCATTGGACTGCCCTTAATTTCGATCCTGAAAGTGACGTTAAAATATCCATTACCATGACTTGGCGGGGTCCTAGAGCACCTAGACGTCCGCTTCCACCAAAGGTGGGGACAGCGGGCACCATGTGCACAGAAATTGGGCACTCACGTAATCACAAAGATGACGAATTTACGTTCCCTTTTGATGACTCGGACAATCACCTATCCGGATGTTTACTGGAAACCTTACTTGATGACATGCCCTGCTGTTTTGGTCTCGCAGCCAAGTCAACCGACAAGGTCTGATCTCTTGTTTTGCCCTTTGATTAGTCGAAAGCATAATTTTTTAAATGTATCGTCGTTTTTCTAAATGAAAGACGTATTTACATCCACCATGTCTAATTAGCGTTCCGCGGTTGTGCATGCGCGTTTGAGCAATAACCCCACTGACCGATACTTTACAGCATTCACTGAACATCACATAATCGCTGATTCAAGAAGGAAGCATGACCAAGAAATACCTTTTTTAAACCTGCCGCTTACGCCTTTTTCCTGAAGAGTATCGTATCGCGACGCTCATCACTGTCTGGTGTTGAATCACCTAGAACGTTGAAATTATAATTTGCATGATGTCACTCTTTATACTACCACCATTGCAAAAAGATTAATTTGTGGTGAAGGAAAAGGGTACACAGACTCTAAAAGATAATCAAATGGGAAAAACTGACTGTCAAGCAGAACGATTCCACTTAGCGAATTTCGTCGAACAAATTGCGCAACTCCAGTGTGTGCTGGTTCATAGCTGTCCATTTAGGCTTGAACTCACGTAGATTTTACTCCATTCTCCAGGTGGAGGTCTCGCGTTGTGTGGGATTCAGTTTTGGGACCAAAAGTATGGGCAGAAGCAAACAAAAGGTGACCGGTGAGCAGTTCAACTGCTCCCCATGGGGCATCACGACTCACAGGATGGCCTCTGCTTACGATGCCATCAGTGCGACTGAACTCTGGGCAAATTTGGGCCGGAAAGGTCATTTAACCTTCGAAAACACTGGTAAGTCGCCTTTTTTTTCAAAAATAGCTAAGCTGTCATCCGATTAGTATAGTTCGCACTATCTTAGACATCGCTTCATGTTAACTATACTAGCAAAGCTTACATTTCCCTTCCGGACCTTAGTAAGTTGAATGGACAGTTTCGCTCCCGCACAGATGCTCCAAGTCTGCCGTATATCCGTATATCCGTTGGAAGCGTTACGTCGAAGCCCTTTTTATCGCTTTCAGTTTATCCGATGAAAAAGCCGAGAGGATTCTGAGGTAATGTGCATGAGCTGGAAGAAGTAATGCGTAGTTGTCGTACTTTTATTAGCTTAATGCATTCATAGGCAACATTTGAATAAAGCACACTTCTTCTCCGTGAACGTTTGGTAAGCTACATTGGTGCGTGTTTTAAAGTAACCTCTGAGGCTTTTGTGCCTGTTTCTTTTCAACGGAAATGCATGCGTACCACGGCTGCTTGGCTAAGTGCATTAATGCGCACACGCAACTCTTGTTCCTTGCTTATGGGCTTTGCTCACTACTTTATTTCAGGCTACTACGTAGAAGGAAGTGACAAGAGTCATCCACTGATTGGCATCGCGGTTTGTGCCTCATTCAAGGTGGTTGCGGCTGCTTGCGGTGAGGATGAGGTTGTACCCGGTCAGGAGGACTGTGACTTTTTCCTCACTTGGCACATGCCACGGGTTCACTTCAGATCAGCCTTGGTTGCTTACAGGAGGTGCGAATACTCTTCAAGTCTGTGCAAACATCCACCCATCTGCTCTTCTTTCATCTTGTCGTCGGACTGTGAGATACTTAAACACTTGAATATGAGCAAGAACGACATATTAATTTTGGCAATTCAATTTAGCCACGGGTCCTCTGATACTTCTATAACCTTGCTCCTGTAGCTCAGGAACTTTATGTACGGCTTGAGCATGATATCAGTGTTTTGGTTAGATGCAGGACTCGGCTTACCTTTGGACCGTATTGCTACCGATTGAATTGATCAGCGTGCTTACCAACCTTCACTATTGTTATATTGCTTAGTCCCACGTACCCAGCTTTCATTCGCCAATACCCTGGTTCTTTCCTTTCACGCCTCTGCAGCTGGTTATAGTGGCTAGCCAAATTTATGGCTTAATCTATTGCTTTGTAGCTCACAAAACTGATCATTTTCGACAATTTTTTAGGAAAAGCCTTTTTCACCATCATCTAAATGTTTGGGTGCTTTTTACCTGTCATCATGAAGATGAATCGTTACCTAATTGTATTTTGCTCACGCCAAAAACTATCACACGAGTAGCGTTCAAGGCCTCATATATATATATGTTATCAGTTATTGGAGACGTTAAATCTGAAAGTTAGAGTGGCTATAACGTGTTTACTATTTAAGGAACTTAACACCAAAGCGGCTCTAATTCTGCATGATTTATGCCGTGGTCGCGTTTTTGTTTACCATAGGCGTTATGTGCGCTGGTTTTCAGAGGACATCCTTAGAGGGACGAGCGAGCTGCTCGTTTATGCATCACAGAGAGCGCATCTTTGGGAAGAGGCCATCGAATGTTGGCAAGCTCCCATCCTGCAAGATAGGTGAGAAAAATGTGACTCGTGTATTTTGCACTACTACCAAATCATTTTTAACGGTACTACCGGCTAAAGTGAGGTAAAGAAACTCGCAAATTGTTCATACTGTCTTAAAGAGGTAATTTTTACTTTTAAAGTATGACCTTTGGATGATCAACTAAAACAGGGGACATTGTTTCTCAGCGGATATCTTAAATCGTCTGTGTAAGTAGAGAGCATGTGGCTAATGGAAGGATCATACAGTGTGCTGCTCATCCCTATTGTCGCATTCGTTAGGTTCAGTTTTACAGCAACGATTTTGTAGTCATTTGCCGACCTGGTACAAGTCAGCTCTCTTTAATGAACTGTACTACGTCTCCGACGGAGGCACGGTGTGGTTGGACATCCTACCCGGAGAGGAATCAGATGAAGCGATAGCAAGGGGCGACAGCCCTGCAACTGGCAACGGCGATGTCGTCACTAGTGATGTGGACGAGTTGCGCTCCCCGCTGGATAATGTGCGCCATCGCAACCACAACGTTCATTGCCGTCGACCTACCCACTACGTCGCCGATACCTCCACTAAGGGGGATATTACTCCTATTGGCGTGGCTGAAATCGAGTTGGTTCGTACTCGAGTCAATGTTGGCAATGAAATGGGACTCTTCGCTTATCTCGAAGGTTTGTGGTTCTCCCATTCTTCTTTCGCTCCTGCCTTTGCCAGAGATCAATACTCTTCATCTCTTTTCCTCTACACTGGTTTGTACAGATCATTTTTGTTTACCCATGCTGAACGGAGGCTTAAAACTGAATTTCAATCCTTTAAAGTCGTTCTGGAGGGTATTGAACCAAACCAGAGTAGAAACCTGTCGAAGGAGGCTTATATACAGCCTTAATGTATGCACAGATTGTGAAAAAGAAATCATGCTTGGTTGTTGCCCTTTGACTAAAAGTATGCTTTTGTACTTCAAGGTCATGAGTATCGCTTGTACAACACCTACGACGTGCACTTTTATGCCTCATGGGCTCTGCTCAAACTCTGGCCTAGGCTCCAGCTAGCAGTCAACTATGATCTGGCTGATATGGCTGCTAGCGAGGACTGCTCCCCTATGAAGCCATTTTTCAAGGTGGCTCGTGACAAAGATCGCATCCTCAATTCCGCTCTTTCGGTGCCCCACGACTGCGGGGACCCCGAGGATGAGCCCTGGTATCGCGTAAACGCCTATACCATCCGTGCAACTGATGAGTGGAAGGACCTCAACCCCAAATTTGTGCTTATGGTTTGGCGCGACTGGAAGATTACCACTGATGACAGTTACCTGTTCTATATGCTTCCATTAGTTTTGGTACATTCCTATTTGCTTACTGTCTTGCCTTGGAACATTGATACCCAAATTGAAGGTTGGAAAGTGCCTTACTATTGTTTCTTCGTATTGTTTTTTTAACGTTTACTTATTATTCGGTCATCATTGACTTGCTTTCAGCAACAACGAAACTTTTGTTTCTTCTCCTTAAAGGCTATCATGGAAAGCTGTCTTGAAAAATGGGATAAGGACGAAGATGGAATAATTGAGAGTGCTGACTTTCCAGATCAGACTTATGACATGTGGAAGGCTATTGGTCTCGGGTTAGTAATTTTTCCTGACTTCATTTACTACCCTTTATTGCCATTTTTTTTGCCTTTTGCCTTTTGTTGGGATTCTGCCAATTGATAACTGTGTTTCTATACCGTCAACTCCTGACGTGGGCACTTGATGTTTCCTTCACACAACCGAGAAAGTTCATTTTTCATTCTAAATTGAACAGCTTGCGACGATAGACATTGGCATTCGTTTGATCCTTTCTTAATTTGGTCCTTGCAGTGCTTATGTTGGAGGTATTTGGCTTGCAGCGCTTTACGCAACCAAGGAAATGGTTTCGTACACCCTTTCGATGGAGCATAATCCCGCGAAGAGGGAAGCTCTCGCGGGGCAGGAGCGCAAATTTGCGGACCTTTTATCTAAGGCAAAAACTAACTACTATGAGAAGCTGTGGAATGGTACGGACTCATAAACACCACTTGACTTTTGTGCACCGTCTCTAGTGTACCATGCTAAGCGCTATTACCGCTTACAATTTGATCGCCACATTGCAATACACTGAATCGCGTATGCGCCACATTGCCGGCATTGAATCACTAAACTTAGCAAGAAGCGGCAATGTCTGATCGACGCTAACACCAGCTCAATGGATTTTATTGCTTAACCAGGGCGTTCTTCTTTCTTATTAAGTAGGAAGCGTCCACCAACTAACAGTTATAAACCAAACTAACAAATCGCTATTTACGCTCACATTAGCAGATCGACATATCATTTTGACAGCTATCGTTCCATAAAGGCGCGTACAGTATAGATGTTTTATTTGACATTTTCAAATTATTTCTCAACATTAAACTAAAGTCTATTCATTAACATACATTTTCCCTCCTATATCTCAATGCGTACAGTATTGCTCCGTTATTTGTTAGCACCTGTCACACAAGTCGTGGCAATCCAATGGCGTAAACTCGTGTTTAGTCTAAAGGAATGATAAACATTGAGCACCGTTTGCAAATGGTGATTATTGTTTTGTGGATTCCTTAAAATTATGAGAAATATGACATCTTTTTTTGGCGAAAGCAAACATTTTTGCCTCAAAACATCCGAAATCGTGCTGCTTTCAAGCGCGGCGAATTTGACATATTTTTTGACCGATTCTAACTCAGTTTAGTCAAAGACAAGACCTAAATTTTATATCCAAATATCGGTTGCCTTGTAGGGTCCTTTTACCGCTACGATATGCACGACAGTGAGACCAATCCTACTATAATGGCTGATCAAATATGCGGTCATTGGCTGTTGCGTACTTGTGGAGCTCCAATCGATGCAGTAGGTCGCGCAACACGCCCCTTCCGGATTATCTGCTTCCATTTCTCACCTATGACTGCTGAATGCGACTTATTTTGCAGATTCTTCCAGAAAATACAATTCTCACCACGATTGATTCGGTTGTCAGCAAAAATTGGCGATCGGCGCTAAGCGGAGAAATGGGCGCCATCAACGGGATTCACAAGAATGGTAAAATCATTTCTAACATCCAAGCTGATGAGTTCTGGGTTGGTACCAACTACTCTCTTGCATCTCTCTTTATAATGGAGGTAAACAGGAAAGCCTTTAACCAGTGATGTCAATGGTTTAATGCTATCAATTGTCCAATTAATCCTAGTCTGCTTAAAACCATATTGAGGATTCAAACTTATGTACTCCATTATGACCTCCTCTGGGTCAAGGGGATGCCGATCAATGGATTCGACCTTGGTAGTGCCTGTTACAAAACGGTATACGAGAATCTGGGATTACAATATCAAACCCCTGAGGCTTACACCATGGAGAAGAGCTACCGATCTCCGGGATATATGCGTCCTCTCTCCATCTGGAGCATTCAGCATGCAATCGAGTTGAGAAGCCTTCACTTTGATGAGTCCAGCCCCACCCGAACCACCGACTAGATTGTTTGTGCAAAAGACTTTCACTATCTGATACTATCAGCACTACTTTGATTGCCCCTCTCGTCGCGGTTTTGCGTGGACCAGTAGCCATTGATTATCGTTGCTTCTCCTGACAAGATGATTGTCACTTCCCGTATTATTGTGACCGAATTGACGAACCGCTCAATAGTGAATGCGCATTTAATTAGCCAGATTTAAGTCTGATTGGTTACGTGATTCTGCGCTGACCATTTAATAAAACAAGAATCGAATCTTGTTTTTGTTCTATCACATAGCATTAAAGAACACTGTGGAACGTGTGTGGTCACAGACACTGCATCCGAGGATGAAACGATTAATCTTGACTAGTTGGGCACGTTTTTATCAAGGTGATAGCAAACCCGTGCCTCTATTAATAGCGAACAAGACGTCTCAATGAGCAATCATTTGAGCTCGTCTTCAAATTCACAGAATACAAGGGCGAGGTGGAGCAATGATTACTCCAACGTTTCGTTTCTTAGTAGATAGAAAAAATAACAGCATAAGTGGCCATGAGACAGCGCTGAGGCAGAGGACACGTTTTATCACAAGTGGTTTTGATTACTGCGAGTGAAAATTCCACCAAATCCGTTTTGTCGCGGAGATTTCTCAAGAATCGCCTCAAATAATGCAAAAAATTTACATTTTGCGGAGGAAATAGAGCATTGTGTGTATTTTGTCCTTTAGAGTTATGGTTGTTAGATGGTTAAACGGCAAATGTGCATTAGGCATGAGGACATACAGTTCTGGTTGTTTTCAATGTTTCTTCTAAAAGGCAAGGCGGCGACAGTGTATAAAATTTGATTAACTTGTGGAAAATTAGTTTAGTTGCTGTCGTTAAATATCGAAAATCACGACAGCGATAGGAAGGACGACGGAAAAAGGAAAAAAGCTGCAGCGACGTATCATAAGTTTGCCTCTAGTTCGTTTCAATGACTTAACATGTCCGAGCTTAGTTGCGGTACTGCTGGTAGAACTGCTGATATGTTTAGGCATTTACTAATAAAATTTCAAAATGGGTTCAGTTTGTATGAACTTTATGCAAAGACAATTTACACAAATGACAAAGGAACGTCAAGAGGAAATGCATGAACGCCATGTCCAAACTATTTCCAATGTTTCAATATTGTTTTCACATAATAAAGGTCAAACCTTAGTTCTTATTAAAAAGTGCTGTATTTATGCGCATATTCTTACCATAAGGTTGCATGAATAGCGCAGACGAGGCCGATTCTCATCAAAGTTGGTCCCGGCAAGGAAGGTGAAGTCGGCCAAAACGCCAATCTTGTCAGATTTCGGCAAGGGACGCAGTAGACGAGTGAAGTAGTCCATTTGCACAGTCCATGAGACTGTCAAAGGCCGACCGAATGAAACAACCTGAAAAAGAGGAACATTGGATGAAAGGAAGTGCATTTTGGTGTCAGATAAAATGCGACAAAGAGGGCTGAGTCATTTTATGCAAACAAACGATCGTCAGTGAAGAGGTACGAGAAGGATAGTTCAAACAGATCTCAAGATTCAAGAAAGGATAAATGTTCTCGGTGATATTATAGTACACCACTCAGTTAATAGTTGTGCTCCACTGGTCGTAATCAATTCGTTAAAGAAGTTTTGCAAATAATGCAACAGATTACAAACTACCCAAAACTCTAAAGAAGATTGCCGGTTGATCTATGTGGAATGCAAAACTTATGCAGTGCACTGTATACGAAAAGAAATTAAAGTGATCTTTAAAGGTGACTTGCTGGCTGTGTAAGCAGAACAGCAAGTGCGAGAGATATCCTTTTTTCCTAACCGCATCAAATTTATCGGAAGTATGCAGGATGAGATAAGGCATAAGGCTGGGCCAACTGCAAAGTATTTGACTACGAACAAATCGCACATGTCGTTGTTCTTAATAATGTACCAGATGTAGTCGTGTGTGACTAAAGGTCAAATGTCGACGAGTCACCAAATCAGTTTAGCACTCATCTTCGTAAGTAGGTGTGATAGCCAGTTCGGCTATTGTTCCGTGGTTCGGATTGATTGATACGTAAAATCGAGTAAACCGTTGGAAATAAACTACCCATTCAAAATCGGGCGAATCCACCAGTTGGATAGGATGCTGGGAGTTGGAGGAGTCTTGCGTGGAGCTGGGTTCGTTGCTACCGGTGGTACGAGATGGATTGGAGGCGTTCCCACCGGCAGTACCTTCCGATGCTTTCGGAGGGAAAAATACAGAGTTACCAACTTCTCGGGAATTAAGCAAGGAACGGTGTAGAACAGCAGAAGTGCCAGCGATGGTGCCGGCAGAAGGGAGTGCGAACTCAACCACACTGATGGAGCGCTGTGGTCCCTGCATAAGAGAACCCCAGAGTGATGGTGGCATTGAAGGAAGCGGCTGTGACTGCGGCGGTGGTTGCGAAAGTGCATCAGTAAAAGGTTTTATCACCATTTCAGGAGTGGAAAATCTGAAAGCGATACGTTCTTGGCAGTAGAAAGGATTCAAATGAGGTGAGCCCTCCTTTTCATCAATGGAGCCCAGCGCTGGCCAGGTGGTGTCACGCATCTCCACATGCAACTGCACTAAGAAGCTACAAAAAAACGAAACAGCATTTTAGAAGCAGAAATACTTATTGTTTATGATGGTCCTACAAACAAACTCATACAAAGTCACCAATAAAATTTAAACTCAAATTTGCTTTTAGGGAGATGAGTAAAACTGCGTATAAAATTACGGTCGGTCTTAAGTACCCCCATCAAGGATCAGCACTTTATCGCTGACTGCTATAATGGAAATGTACTGCAGAGCATAAATTGGAACATGTTGCAAGTCAATGAACTCGTGCTAACATCTTTACAATCGCCATAAGGTATGTTGTGACGTTTTGCCATGTGAAACGAGGACTTCCATATCAGTTGTAACGCGAACAAGGTGCCCTTTGTACGCTTCGGCAAAAGGAATACAGACAGAAGTGAACCCATAAGTCTCCGTGGGGGAAGCTAAACAAGAAACAAGAATAGCAAAGGTGCCTAGAAGGAATCAAGGTTATCAAATTAAGTAATCCGAGTTTGACGTATGCCGACATAGAAGGGAATGGGTTGTCCTACGCAGCACACGTGATCTCCCATAAAATACCGTTTTTATTACAAAATGAGTAACAATACAGGTATGGATTGTCTAGAGCAACTCTGAATATCTTTGATAAGCCACAGACTAGTAATTTACAGACATCAACAGCAATGATAAGTACAAATGTCCTCATCGTCATGGAAGCATAAGTGTTTTTATCTCTTAAATTAGTCTGGAACTTCATTGCACATTTAAACGCATTGGTACAAATTCAACTCTTCTGCTGGAGGACGCAAGCGTGAAACTTACGCAAAGGAGAAAACGACGAACTTAGTATTTCCTCAAATGAAAGATAGGTAAGTGGGATACGGAAGAAAATACTAGAATCGTACAACAAAGTATTTACAAAACAGGAGAACATTTTTAAGCAAAAATAAGTTCAAAATCCTACCCGCTATTTCTTTTTAAAGGGAAAAAAGGTAGCTTGAAAAATCCCAGCTCCATATCTCTATAAATGTGACTTATAATCACTCCTCTGCTTTCGATTTGCAACATTTCCAAAACCGATTCGCCGTTTGAAGTGATTTTGCAATGAATGTGATCATAAGTAGGCAGTGTCCCTTAAAAAACATGACACTTGTTAAATGAGACATGTCTGCATTGAATCACGGACCATACGACCTCACTCGTGCAACAACGTTGTAACGTAATAAGGAAGCTATTCCAAGAAAGAACATAGAGAACAAAGTATGGGTAAACTCCAATACGTGGAGGCCAATAGCCGAATTTCCCTCATTAAAGTTAAACAAGTCCACTTGTCTAGTTAAACAGACGCCATCTCCTTACGGTCATATATTCAAAAACATTAACTTACTGTTTACTTTCAGAGGGGAAGACCCTGGCTTTGAATATCAAGACTCCAATTGGCATTAGCTTAATGGAGTAGGGACGTCCTGAAGGCAGGATAAAGGCAATCTGCAAGAGGGGAAACAACATTGAAATTACAGCTAAATTCGTCGGATAAGTGGGCGCGGAAAAGTGGATTTGATTTGCCGCTTAAGGCATGGAGAAGCCAAATTTGCTGTTAATTATGGATAATGATCTTGACTACCAACCAAACTATCTTCAGGAGTGTATTAAGAAGTAAAAGCATTTCTGATGTTAAGTGGTTCAATAATAAATGATTTTCATAAAATTTGCAAGGCAAGAGATGGCTTAAGCAAATCAATGGCCGTCTGTCGCCTTCCAAGGGTGAATTCCTTTAATTCTGAGACTATTAAAACAGCAAATTCACCATTTACTATCAATTTCATACAACGTCTGTCGACCGTGTGTGCTGTGTGTACTACCTACACGATTACTCTAAACTCTGTTCGTCTTGGTTGTCCCTCACATTCCTGACTAACCTGAAGTATAGAATGACCATTACCAAGAGAATAATGCAAGCTAAGACGAAAAAGCGTCAAACCCGTTCATTTGGTTTTGGACGAAAGAGAAAGCTGCAACGAGGGCAGAGACGGGTGCCTGGAGTGTAGAGAAGGGGAGAGGAGGGAGGTGGTTCACCTGGAGCGATCACAAGATCACCGAGGTCAGTCAAAGCTGGCGGCGTCTTTACTTCACCTTCCTCTGTTGGCTCTACAACGTAGTTCTGGCCCCAAGTTGTCTCCGCTGACGCCTCCGCGGGAGAATAGCGGTGCATAAGAAGACGGGTAGAGCTGTCAACGCTGCTATCAATCGCTTTTCGTTCGATCGACAGATCGCCAACGCGAACCGTTATAAATACTGGCTGGCTCATCCCACTCATCACCAGCGCTGAAGCTGCAGAGGTGAAAACAAACACTAGTCTTCTCAACGCATCTCTTGTACAGTAGCCCAAGCTAGATTGATTAAAACGGCACGAGTTTCATTTCGACTATTTTAAAACACAACACGCCTTTGCTATGACAAATAACAGTTGTGATGCTCACATGGTGAAAATAGTGCAGTACTTAAGCATCCAACATCCAAAACACACATCGTTCACTACGAGCTTTAGTGTAGGCTAGAAAGTCACCCCTATCCCGTGATCGGCATGAACGAAATTCGCGTACGTAAAGGGAAGTGTGGATGCCTATTCTTGGTGACTCACTCAAGAAACATTCAAAGAAAAAGCGCCTACATACTCATGGAAATTATTGCACCATCGAACATTTACCTCCTCACACGCCACTCATTTTTGAAAGCGTTTATTTAGTTGAGAAAAGAACTTCCTAAATGTTAAAATAAGGTAGTAAATATTTTGAAGTTCACATTACGACAGTAACCAATGGCGCAATATAAAATACAACAACATGTAGCAATTAAAGGTGGTGGAGCCTTCCACTGGCAACTGCGCTACGAAGTAAGACGTCATTCAGACTTCACAAAACTCACGGTGAATTAGCTCGAATTCAATGAATTTGAATACATAATTACTTTTTTCCACCGGCTCAGGGAAGGAATATGCCTTGGATAGTCGAAGGACTTCAATCTGTTCGACCTTTGGAAGGAGACGCTCCAAAAGCGCCTCATTGGACCACGTGGGACCGTGCTGTTCAGGACAGATGGAGCTTGAGAAAATGAATATGGGGCTATTGTTTGCAGCACTTTGCAAATCGTTGTACACAGCGATTGAGATCTCACCGGGAAGATGGAAGCCATAATGCTGAAAATAAGGAGCAACAAAATATTTTGGTTCAAAATAGATCAATACAGGAATGTGATGGACATTGATACACTTACAGCTGTCTCCAAAATGAGATAGTTATCACCCGGTTGAAATGTCAAAATATTATTTTTGTCTTCAATCGGTTCTTTAGCTGATTCGTGCGACCGGCAATGGAACAGATTCGTGGCGTGATGTCGAGGATAGAAAAGGATATCATTCGTCTCAATTACAACAGCCTTCGTTGTCACCACTGGAAGAGGTGTACTGTTCGCGTCGACATGACCTTTTGAGGAGGTCTCGTTTTTCGGCATTTTGACCGACTGCATGAAGCTTGATAGATCAGAGAGGCTAAACCCCTTTTTGTGGCGGCGAGTGAGTCTACTGTCAGAAAAGACAGAATCTTCCATAGTAGACGCATTTTCGGAAGTTTCTGCCACTCCAGACGCGAAGCGATCGTAATCTGCCGCAGAAAATTCAAAAAAATACCATATGAAATGTGTTGAATTAGTAAGGAAGGTAAATAAATAGAAATGTCAATTGATCTTTTGGGTCAGCGAGAATAGGTCTCCATGCATTGTAGTCTACTACATACATTTTAGTAACTGTATTAAACATTTTGTTAGTCAAAATATCTTAAGTGAATTAGTACCAAAAAAGGAGATCCGGTAAAGAGAATCGACTTGTATGTTTACCGGAGGAAAGTGTTAGACCATCGAGAATCGAATCGCAGGGTAAAGGATTCGCTCTATCAAAGGTGCTCAGTCGACCTCGGTAGCCAAGAAAGTCAATCGACGTGGGACGTCTCAAAGGCTTGACATCAGCTGCTTGACCGTTTGCGATGCGTGCGTTGTCACTGGATCGTTTGAACAAAACTCGACCAGGTCTTCCTCTAAATTGTTCGATGAATGAACCAATGCAGGGAGAGACAATTATAGAAAAAAAGGTTGATTTTCCACCTTCTTACTATGTTGTCGAAATGGAATAGAAAGCTAGTATGGACTACTGAATGGAATCTCTATCAAATCAGTCACCCATACAAATGAGAGACCATAAGTTTAAAGTGAAATGGATTACTCTTATACGCACTTCGATGACCAATGAGTTAAAGACAGCAAATACGGTTAAACTTATTCGTAATGTTCTATACACAGACCTGGCGCTGGTCCTACGGAACAGTCTTTGCATGACAGACTCCTTAGAGGTACTAGAGCTCAATACTCCAGAAGCAGCGGCAGCAGCAATGCCAGTAGGAGGTGGAGTAGAGCCGTCACAGTCTCCTCCACCACCATATTCTGTCGAGGGAACAGAGCTGGCATCGGAGGCGGAGCTGATGATGCCAACACGGAGGCTCTCGGAAGATAAGTCAACATTGAAGAATTTGATCACGTCGCCTCCGCTCCTCTTGCTGACTTCACGTGAGAGCGGAGGCACGACCCAATCCTCTGAT
Organism: Hydatigera taeniaeformis; assembly: GCA_900622495.1. Lineage (NCBI taxonomy): Eukaryota > Metazoa > Platyhelminthes > Cestoda > Cyclophyllidea > Taeniidae > Hydatigera > Hydatigera taeniaeformis. The sequence goes on along the minus strand of UYWX01020354.1, from coordinate 34,269 downwards.
TTTGTGGGCCGCGCCCCAACAGAGACTCTTGCGTATTGAAAAATACTAGTCTTACTTTGTATAGTAATTTACAGTTGTCAGAGTGTAATTTGGGTGTCGCCTATATATCCAACGTCGATTTAGAGTTCAAGTTTGACAGATTACCTCGCAGTGAACATTTTGAGAGCGCTTGATTCCCTCATCCTCCTTAGTTTTTGCAATGTGCGGCAAGAAAACCGACTTTTGAGAGCTAAAATCTATTGTAGTTTTGAAAATGCATTAAATAAGCACAGTGACTTTACCTTTTCCGTACATGCACAGGAGAAAGCGCGGAAATGACTTACAGATTTCAGAGAAAAAAGGAATAAAAAAATCAGAAAAATTAAAGAACCACTGACACTTGAACAGAAGGCTTTGATGCGTTGGAGAAAGGTACAGTAAATTCGAATTTTGTGGTCGACATTATACTCCTGATGCATCTTGTTAAATTTACTGCATATTTGTCCATCGAAGCCTAAAAGAAGTTCCAAACTTAAATTTCACTTTCGCACGTTGGAACTTGAAAAGGTACAATGTCTAGAACGGACTATGCAACTGAAGTAGTCTGTCAATTGCTTGAAATTTATTGTGATCCTTTGAGTTATGGTGAAGGTGTCAACGAAAACGGTGGTTAACTTTTTGAAATGCTGCAATTCGTTTTGTGTGAAGATAACATTTGCAATCAAAATACTAACAGCATTCAAAAAGGCGTTTCCCAGATTTGAATTGAGCAGATTAGGTTAAAAATAGGGTGGATGACACTGAAGTAATGACCACCTACCGTAGAAGCATCGGTCGAACCCCCGAGAGGCGAAGATGGAGGCGGATGACTTGACGATGAGTGTGTGGATTAGCTTCTTCGAGATCGATAGAGAGGAGGCGAAAGAGGGGCCATAGGGAGCGCACCGTGAGAGGCATTAGCGATGGGCGCAATGTCAACGTTTCCGCGGGGGCCGGAGGAGGAGCGATGCGCGCGTAGTGCTCCGCCACCGTCTCGATTGCGTGCGTCCACCAGTCCTCCGGCCACCACGGCGGCAAGATCACCACCTCACCCTCTGAACTCCTTGCGGTTGTTGTACACCCGCCGAAGAGATTGTCAAAGTAGGAGCCGTGTCGCTTTAGCAGATCATAGCATTGATGCAGACTCTTGGTTGGCGTAATGGCGAGAATCAGAGCAGTTTGCACGTATCTGTGGAAAATATCAGATAAGGCCTCCACTTCAGGATAGTTGTCCGTCCTTGGCCACAAAAACATGAATACATTAATTATAGCTTTATAGAAATGCTCGATCGACAAAAGCTCATATGTGCTTAAAAGAACCACAAAAAGCGCTACAAATGGCAGCAAACGACCACTATGCCTTTAGTGGAGGTTATGCGCGATTGAAGGTAGCACGAAGTCAAGTAAAAGTAAGTAGCCATGGCAGCTGAACTTGATTACTTTGAGTGATAGTCATAATTTCTACCAGAGCATAAAGTACTGTGCAAGCTGAGTAGATTTCTGAATTTTTTTTTTTGGTAACTGAAGTTCCAGATCAGAAATTGATCAACCACATATAGAATAGTATTATAATTGCAGGAGTGAATTCAAGAAGATAAAGGAATTAACCGTCTGAAGACAGACGCTTCTACAGTGTCAACATTTTCTGTTCTCCATTGGACCCCCTGGCAAAAGGCTTGCTGCAGAAGAGAATATGTCGCAAGCTCGGTCCAAGAATCCTTTAGAAAAATCTTCGTGGCACGGTGGTACAGAGACTCCGCCTTTAAGAACTTTCCAGCGTCTCTAAAATCCAGATGAATAAATTATGGCGCATTGCCCATTTAACAGAATCACCAGCTACCTCTCATGAGGTCCAAATCTCCAATCCTGTAAGAGTTTGTGATTTTCACTGAGGGCAGACAGAAGATTCAATAGTCTTAGTTAGTTAAAGCTCACATTTGACAGCAGCCAAGAGTGATGTTTTAGCCTCTATCGCTAGCGGCATAACACCAGAAATGCGCACATGATCTTAACTCTTTGCAAATCCAAAAGTAGAGACGTCACACCATAGATTAGCCGACGCGACAAAGGTTTAATAACGTATTCAAATTCATTAAAAACGGTGCTTCCGCAAACGTATTTATGACCACTTAACCTAGAGCAAATTCAATTGTAATAAAGCTGGTCGCATATGGTGGCGTTATTGAGCCATTTTACTCAGCCTAATGCAAGATCCTGAGAATATCGAAACAAATAATATACTGGTAATAGCAAATGCATTTCCACTTCACAAAGTATGCTTTAATTCATGAATGAGAAAGAGAAAAAAAGTAATAGTCGGCAAACTGCAATAGAGAAACAAGAGTACAATTAGCACAGAACTTAGACGCACCTGTAGAAATCAGCCAGTTCTAGGGACATGCAAATTGAGCCGCGTTTTGCCCCCGAACAACTTTGAAAGAAAATACAGACACCGGCAAATTTGCGGTAAACCTCCTCAAAAGACTCTGGTGAGATGAAAGCAATGGACAGTTGAGCGCCAAGTGAGCCCCCAAAGCCGCAGAGTGTAGATCCCACGTTGCTGGAGCCATGACCAGTGAAATTGTTCAGCGAATCTAATATTGAGAGAAGCATTGCATTCTGTGGAGAGTCAGACCGTGCACCCTGGATACGACGCGTTGGATCGGGCCAAAGATCGGTACAGCGACCGAGGCGGCCCAAGGCGACGCAAGCGTGCCTCCACAAGTTAACAGTCCACTGGCTCGTACCGACGAGGGCCTGGCTTTGCAAGGTAGTGCGACCCGACCTAGCGTGATCGTCGGCCGCTACAGATGCTAGAACAGCTCTAGCAAGGACGTTAAATGTGCCCTCATTGTGTAGAGAAACATCCTCCAATAGGTCTAATGATTCCATGGCCTTGAAACGCGCCGAAATGAGAGTAGAAACACTTAACTCAGACATATTTGAAGGGCAATTAGAGTCCTCATCTGCGCTCAAAGCGCTAACTGGAGCTGCAGAGGTGGTGACAACGGAGGATGGGCGCTGCAGTAAATTATTGGCCTGCAAAAATTTATGTCGAAGGTGTGCGAAATCTTCGGCCTTCGGCACACAAGGCGTTCCCCTTCGAAATATCTCGAGCGTTTGGAGAGTGGAAATGAAAATCCAAAAGTATAGTTGGAGAGCCGGCACCATCACCTGATAAGAGAAATGTAGTGTAATTTAAAGCTCACCGTAATTGTTTTGGCCTTTTTATGGATAGACAAGAATACGCTACATCAGTCAATCGCAAAATGCAACGTGCATTCAACGCAGATCACTGCATAACTTAATTATCACAGTACTGTGCCAACAATTACCAATCGATGGTAGGCTAGCCTTTAAATAGCAGTCCCAGTATGAATGTAAGCACAAAACTCCTCCCGTTTTTCATATTACTGATGGTTAACTCAAAAGCGTTCAGAATTAACATCTTAAATTGAGGAAAAACCCATATTTATTGTGCCAGCATCAGAACAAACCTTGACGACCAAAATTAGCACATCGTCACGTAACTATAGATTTGCAGTTAAAACTTGACCTTGAGCCGTTCCACACCAAAACCCATTCATCTATTTATAAGCCATCAATATGTTCCGGAATTGTGCAAAAGTCCATTTGTTCACGCCCCCTCATGCAGAGAGGGGAGAGGTGGGAGAGGGCGAAGAATGGACTCGCCTTGAGGTCACGAGCCACTTTGGTGCAGAGGCTGATGTTTCGAACGGCGCAGGCCGGCAACTCGGTGATGCGATCAAGGGCCTGAAGCAGGGCACACTCACGCGTTAGGATATGGGCATGCAACTCAAACAGGTTGGCCTTGCGTCGCCGCACCCTTTCCACTCTCTGGGGGCTGGCGTAAGTGGAGATGATGGTTGGATCAGCTAATAGATTTTCGCAACTGTTTGACAATAGGTCGCGCACCCACCTATTGACTCCTAAGAGGAGAAAAGACCAACGTCAATCGTATCATCGGCAAAGGTAACGTAGAGTTGAAACAAACTGAATATATTTGACTGCCACCTGGAAGTTAACCATAAAGGCATCGAAAATAGTAGTCATCTGAGACTGTGTAACAAAAAAAAGAGTCCAAGTGCAACAGTTTTTGAAGCAAAACGATCGCATTTCGCGGGTCACATGAAATGTTAGTGTTGAAAATTGTTGTAGTAAAAATTCGTACATAGGCTGCCTGTCTGCTATGGTTTTACAGATAGCGGCAATGGTCAAGGTATTAGCCTCTTGTTTAAAAAGGAAATTGGAATGACCGAATAATTGTTACGAAGTTGCATCAACAGATTAGTTACTCAAAACCTGGATACAAATAGAATATTGACCTTAAATGCTATTGATGGAGCGCAATAAACGCATCTCGTCAATAAAGTTGCTGTTGCACCTGAAAATGTGTGTTGTAAAATAAGACTGTGCTAGTACCGAACTTTGTTCGGTGTTTGGACATAGAATTTAAAAAGGTATAAAATATTAGGCACAAGTTTGAACATGATTCAAAAAGTTGCCGTTTTACCTCACCACGTCAAGTACTCAGGCTGGTGACTAAAACAAAGGTCTTGCCAATAAATGTAAAGAACAGACCATTCCCAGCGGCGTTGGCCAACGCAACGGACAGGCAGTTTTCTGCCTTTTCCATGCACTCCAGTGCTTCCTCATAGAGACTCATGCAGCTGTAGAGAGAGGCAATCTCCTCCTGCAATTTAAATAAGTGAGAAGCGATTGCACTCACGTTCACTTCAGTCTCATCTCTCCTACGGTCCGAGAGAGCATTTTTCAACTTATCCTTAGGAAGCATTCCAATCCATTGGACTTATCTACTGGAGATGCAGTGGCTAAAGCAAGCTATAAGTATTGAAATACCAGGGACAAGAGGAGAAACAGTGGCAAAGAGAACGCCTAAAGCGAACGCATATCAGATCACGTGGAGGAAATCCAGAATTTAGAAGCGCACTCGTTTGAAACGATGCCTTTGTAATGGAGGATATTCTTGACTTACAAAATGCTGGAGCACTGCACCGGTACAGAACGTCCAGCGAAACTTTAAGATTCTTCCTTAATTGCGTGCGTGATTTCAATTGCTAGACTACTCAGGCATCAACAACGCAATAAGCATAAAATAAATAAGCATAACATACGAGAACTAACAAGTCGGTTTAATGCGGTGTTTAGAAACATGAGAATCAAGGAAAATGGTTCTTGGTTAAAAGCCTATGACCAAACATGAAAACTCAATAGACAATAAGCTTTAGCGAGCTATTAGTAATGAATACTGACCCAAGATGCACAACGTTGTGAATTATAAGTTAAATAGTCAACAGTACAGTTATTTCATATGAAATAACAGAGATAGTCAATCATGTCAGTGGTACCTAGAGATATAATCCTAAAAAGCAAGGAAATTTAAGCATGGAACTTAAAAAAAAACATTCGAAATCGAATTTCAAGAGACAATCAAATAAAACGCACCATGCAAAGAAAATAATCCATAAAGTCCCAATCCTTATCTTGTCTCTTCGCTTCCAATTTCGCTGCTCGATTATCCATTGTGTCGAGGGTGGTGTTGAAAACGCGAATAACAGAATTACGAAGTTTGACATTCAATTCCTGCAAAGTACCTGGATAGGCTTCATAGTCACTTGGAAGTTCATGCAAGCTAAAAAAGGTACCCAGCTACCTTGTGAAGATTTATTCCCATTTTTGAGACCAGATGAAGTCTACGATTGACCACATTCATTACCAAATGGTGTGGTCAACAAATAACTCCAAAAGAAACAAGATATACGATAGTGTCCACCTCAGTCCAAATGAATGGAATTGTGGCAGTAAATATAACAGATTTAAACCTCAGATTTCAAACCTGAGCGACAATAAAACCTATTCGTTCAGCACACAATAAGTCCAATATACTGATAGCCATTAATATACAATATTTTGACAAAAGGATACAAAGGGAATCTAGATTAGAAGCAAGATCTTTTGCAGAACACACTCACTGATCAAATAAGTCGATTGAGAAGTCATGCTTCAGTTTAGAAGCCACAGAATTCTTTGCGGATATCTTCTTTGATTTATCCGTTATTGTGATGACAAGCCACTCCTGTAGTTTATTTGAGGACAAAAATCCAAACCATTTGCCAAAGGCCTTCTTTCCGCGATCCGCATAGTACTGGAGATCCTAAATACAAAGCATAAATAAGAGCCTTTGCAAAAAATCTAGTAAAACAGGATACAGAACGATCACGACAACAAATTATCCTAAAATCAAAGTTAGATTGTTAAGGTGTAATTGGCTCCGACAGAGGAAGTTAGACACTCGTTTAGACAAGCACTCGAAGCTTTGATGAGATAGAGGACAAGAAATAAAATAACCATTTTGAAAACAGACACTGGGATCTGTCAAAAAAGTAGAGATTTACGTTTGGACAAAAGAAAATGTAGATAGCAGGATATGTCGATTGATTGTCTAAATCCGTATTCGCATCGGGTGCAAGGTGTAGTGGAAGAAAATTTGGATCAACATGAACGCTTTGAGACGTTTGATCAGATCGACGACTCCACTGAACAGGCTGAGCAGCGAGTCCAGAGGAACGGAGTTCCTGAACATGACCCTCTGCAGACTCATGTCCGTAATCTGAAGTGTTAAATGCAAGAAGCCAAAACACAAAACAATACAAACCAACGAGCCCGATTTTCGTTCTAACAGTAAGGTGCTGGGCGTCAGCAAAGGCACCTTAAGAATAAGACTGCGAGAAAAACCAGACAAGTGTGAGGCGTTCAAAAGAGAGTTGCTTTGCCAATAATCCGCATAAAAATCGAGACTAAATTTTTTAATATTGCCACCTCAGGATTATTACAAAAAAGATATGCATGGAATAATGTACACAAATATAAAAGCACAGATTTAGCAAGGCATAGGTGTTGTTGTTTGGTGAGCTAACAGTTCACCAAAACCACAGACATGATGCCATTAACAAAAAGTGTTGCCAGCTATAGTCAAAAGAAGTTACAGGGACTAAAAACTGTTTATAATCCGAGTCAGATCACACGAGAAAGTCTCAAAAACAGAAGAAAACACCAGACTACAAAACCAGAAAATAAAACATTGTCAAAAAGGATCCCTGAGCCAAAAATGCATTTAGTTAGTGGCAAAATTACAGTAAGTGTAATGGAAACTCGATGTGTTGACAGCAACCCAATAAAATATAATACATCTGGGAACGTAGAACAAGCCATCATAGCGCTTTAGCATGAGTTAAAGAGACATATATTCCTTTATGATTACAATATATGATGGGTCGACTTTCAATATCCATAGCGTTTCGTGGCGTTTCCTCTGTTCAGAATTGATCGTCATGTGAAATGGACAACACGCATCAGCAACAACTGTTTACACCACAATCGTATAAAAGTGAACCATACGCTCCATCGATTATAACAATTTTAAGGTCAGCAAATTTCATCATGTCACTAAAGAAACCCAAGTGACACCTATGTTGAAACGATCAATGAAGCACAATTTACGGCATCGCATCCAAAAAGCACAATGCCAGCAAATTAGATACCTACTAACGCGGATTAAGAAATATAATGAATTCAAGGGTTTATGCAGCGTATTTTTATGGGTTCGTATTATTAATGCAAAGTTATTAGTTTCTTCCCGAATTGATGATTATTACTGTAATCATTTACAACAATATCAACTGGTAAATTTTAGTGATCGAACTCAGATTTATCGGTAAAAATGTGTTTATTATTGTTCATTTTAAATTTTTGCATGCTGTAGCAGTACCGCTTCTTATGTTTCGTTGCATAAGCTGCCTACTCAGAATTCAGTCGGTTTTGGCGTGAGGCAACACAAATAGTATGAAATTGAAGGATTCAACTTCGTCACACCAGCTGTTTGAATGCTGCGTATGTGGTTCGCAAGAAGCCTCAAGATTGTTTTCTCAATGCTTGCACACTGTCTGCAATGATTGTGTAGATAAAGTAACAGTTTCTGAGAAATATATTTGTAATCGGTGCGGCAAAACCAGCAGCAAGGTCTGCTTATGTTTTTACTAATTGTTGAGTAGTTAATAACAAATGGGGCTCTGTGCAAAATGAATCCTCAGAACAAGACACCTAATTGTATGTGGTGCTCTGAAGGTGGCGAATCTAATGTCTCTCAGGGCCATTGCAAACAGTGCAATCAGTGGCTTTGCACCGAGTGTATCAAGGGACACAATAGAATGCCTCCGTTTAGATCGCACACTATAAACATAGTTGGAGACTGTGGAGATAAAGGTACTTAGCTAGCTCTTTCATAGTATGAGATTAACTTGATACGACTCAAATATGTAGGTTCTCATTTCTTTTATTATGGGTCGAGATCCTTCTCTGGTTCGCAATTTCTTTTTGCGTTCTAGTTGACTGTAAACTGCTGTAAGGTATTTGCTGTGCCTTAGCTTGTCGGCCCCGGTACTTGCTTTAATGATTTGGATATGTAATGATTGGAAGAGCTGAGCAGCTGCGCTCCTTGTACCATGTCAGGCTTGAAGTGTGAAATCCATCCACGTGAATCGCTAGAGCTCTTTTGTGAGACATGCGGAGTGTTGACCTGCCGCGACTGCCAGTTGTCCGTGCATCGCGATCACGGTGGACATCGGTGGGTAAAAGAAAAGGCGGAGCTACTTCGTCCTGGTCTACTGGCTGCAATGCATTCTCTCGAGGCGCAGATGGAGCATTTGAAAACCCTATTAGGTACAGCCAAACGTGCCCCTACCGCTCTTCTTGCTAGTGTCGATGTCGCTAAAGCTTCTCTCCGTCGGTCTCTTGACGTTCTTTGCCATGCAATTAACAAAAACAGGGACAGTCTTGATGCGGAACTTGACAAGATCGCCCAGACGCATATTGACAGATTAGCGGAGGCTTATGACGTTATGCATGGCTTGCTGGTTTGTTTGCCTCCTTTTTTTCTAGTAAACTATTAATACGTAAATGCATTATATCATTTATAGACTAATGATTTCTGAGCTTATGCTTTGCTGTCATTCTTTTTTTATCACTTGAGGCCTTTCCCAATAGCGCGGTTGTCTTCTTCTGTATGGATATTTGGACAATTTTTTGAATCTCCCATAAGTTATCTTTAGAGATACAGGAAAATTGTGTTATACAGTTGGCCTTTCATACATAGGAACGCATTGACTATACACTGCGTCTGTCGCACTGCCTTGTCGACAACGAGGGGAAGGATCCGGCAAGTCTGGTACAGCTGGCAATCTGTCTGGAGGAGCGGTTACAGGATTTGGCAACGCAAGTTAGTATCGTGTCAGCAGACAGTAACATGAAAGTGTCAACGGTGGCCGAGGACAATGATGATGTACGGACAGTGAGTGGTTGGCGTAAATCTGCAACCTCTCGCGTTGTTTTCCTCCCTAACCGGCCATCAGATGAACTTGCTCGGTTGGTGTCCTCTGTATGCTGGACCTCCGGTCAAAATATTGACGATGGCATTTCAAATGGTCTTCCAGAGGTTCGTTTATTCTCCCCTTCCATTTAGCAGAGACGTAATAAAAGTATTTCGAAGAGACAATTAATATCTTGGTTTTCTGAAATTGGTTTTTCGTCTGCCTGTCGGATATTATTGCTACACGCCAATATAGTTTTGTGTTACTTAAATCCTAAAAGTACATTATATTTCTTCATTTGAAATTTTTAGCTAGAGAGCAGTCTTTAAGATGGCTTATTTTTCGATTTGATATTGAAGACCAGGCTTTTACAAAGGCTCATACTCAACGCGAATCTGATTTCGTCCCTAACTTCCAAAGCTGAACATTAGTTGTTTTAAAGTGGAGGTTTAATCAATTGAAGCCAATGTCTATGTTTCCTGTTATTTTCCGACGCGGGCCTGTAGTGTCAGGAAAACGCGGAAACGACCACTCAAAGCACTGGTAGCGACGGCGGTATGAATACATGTGGAAGACCAATCGACATCACACTCCTTAGCGGTGGCTGTGCGGTCTGTCACTCCTCCGGTCTTTTGGCAGTTTGTACGAGCTGCCAGCGTGCTTTCCACCCACAGTGTCACTTACCATGCCTCGATTTAGGCTCTCTGCAAAGCCTGCATTGGAAATGCTCCATCTGCGCAGCCACCACCGTAACTGGGACTAAATCGCTCTCTGTTCCGCCCCGTCGGATCCGCGATATCTGTACTGGCGTGTCATCCACCACCAATGTGCTCTCTTCCACTTGGACCCACGAACAGTTCGAGGCGAGCCTTTTTGTTCCCCTGTTTAAATAGGTGCAGAGAGTTTCAGACGTCTCAACTTATATGATAAATTTAGATCTAGTTAACCCACTAGCGACTTTAAGTGTGGAAGGTTATTACACTTTGTGAGTTCTTCGACTTTTCGGTCTAACCAAATAGTGTTTGGGCTGTTGGCCCATTTCAAAGGCTACTTTGTTTACCTCCATTGTTGTAGCAGCTATAGCATTAATTACACTGGCAATTTGCTGCCTTCATTCGCCTTATCCACTCACATCTCGCGCGATGTGCTCGGTTCATAAATACATCCACCCTTCGCATGGGCGAACAGGATTGTGCTTTTTTACTGTGTTTTGGCACATCCTTCGTAAAATGACTATTTTTGGCACTGCTGGATGATTATTTGCAAATGGGACTTTCGAAGGCTGCATATTGACGTGGAAGTGACTATGATTTCCGAAGTTTAATGCAACCTTACGATATCTCATTTGTTTAAACACCCATTGTAGAAGTTGGCATAGTTTCTTCTACGAAGTCTGTTTGTATTACCATTGCTTTAACATCGATCTTCCCATCCAACACGCTGCTTTTAGGTACCACCACCTGGATTCTATCATATGATGCACCTTATTGTTATTTTTGCTTGACAAAATGTCACCAAGCTTGTGGGATAAGAATAAGTCTTCTTGAAACATTTGGAAAAGCTCGTGTCCCGATCATTACTACAATGTTGTATCGAGTTTCAATTGAAGGCACTTCACAAAGCTCCTCTCCATAAATGGATTTGGCAATTGTCATGCCCTCTGTATCTCGACATTTCCTTTTCCACTTATTTCTAGACTTAATTTATCTGGACTTTTATTTATCATAATCACAGCTCTGAAAGATGGATTTTGCGTGGACTCCAAATTCGATATATGTCAAAGCATGTGGTTCGTTTTTTCTCCCTAGTCTGGGTGTCATATTTTGCTGAGTCTTCTTTGTCATCCGGAAGCATTTTGGTTCACCACGTCTCTTGTCTGTCCCGTGTGCTCCTCGAATCTGTCCGCTGCAGATGTCCCGGTGGAGAACGCTAACAGCGAGGGGGGCCAGTGTAGCGTCTTCCATGGTCTCGCGCGTCTTCGCCGATGTCTTGAGGCTTCGGAAACTCTCGGAGGAAGGCCTATTGAGGTTTGGATTCGCGACATTGACGCCTTCACAGCAGATACTTGCGCCTGGTCCAAGGAATTTGGGGTTGGTTTTATTGATCACGAAGAGTTGCAAACTAGTTTGGCTCTGACACCAACATTTGTCCCCTCTTTCAAGCACCAGTGGTTTGATGACACCATCATACAAGAAAGTGATTTCTGCTTGGCCTTATTTTTAAGATACTTTCTCATCTGGTTAGCACTTTCAAGATTGCTTACTTAAAGTGATTTCTGCAGAGGGAGCTTTGATGCTGTCGCGAAGGCATATGTGGCGCGCCTAAGAAAATGTCAAGCAGGAATGACTGCAAATGCCAGGCTATTTCCGTTGTGGCTTGTAGCTACGAGGCGTTGCCACCTTGAGTTCCCATCTTATGCAACTGTTCAGGGAAAGTTGATATTTTGTCGATTTTACGTCGCATTAGGTTGGGCCACGACTAATAATTTGTTGGTAGCCTAAATTTTATTACCTGGGCATTCTCCTCCATTTTTCGCATTAACTCTATTGAAAATTGTTTCGTTTCACTTTGGTTCTGTGAATTTCCTTCCTATTTTACTGGTGATGCTAAAACGCTTAATAAAAGCCCATTAATCTTGTTTTCCGGTTGCCATGTAACATGCTTTAGCAGTCGTAACTTTTTGTCAGCTACTTAAGTGGTAATTCACACTGCCTTTCCCGGCCCAGCCCGCCTCATTACGCAAAGTGCCTTTTCAAATTTTACTGTTCCTCTTTTTTTAGGTTCCAACCGTTGCTGAACCTCTTAACAAGGCTGCGTGCAGTCTTAGGGACGCTCTAGACTCCTACGTGGAGGCCTACTACCCTGCATTTTTTGAAATATACCATTCTCCTTAATGACGTGCTATGTTTTTCTCTGTGTACTTATGTCCTCATCATACAACTTTTGGCAGTTGTAGTATTCCAAAATTTACTCCACCTCCATGCAGGTCAGCTTGACTCCCTTTAATACATTCAATGGGATTGCTTATTCACTTTCCTTACCTTAGTGTTTATTCTACTGGGTCACATGATGCCTTTGCCATGGTGATTGAATGGTTTATTTTGTCAAAGGTGTGGGTATACGCCTTTGAGAAATGTCGGCCGTCGGTCATCGCCCATCACGGTAGAGTTAAAGGTCTTTCAGCAAAGCACTTGTTTTATTTGCTGCTTAAATCCACCAAGTGTTGAAATTGCGCGCAGCCTCTGAAATCAGTTAGACGTATCTCCCTATGAAGGTGGGTGGGTGTGAGGGAAAGGAAAGTATTTGCCTTGGGGCCTTTTTGTGTTTGGATCAACTATGCTCATTGAGTAGTCTTCATTAAGTGGCATGCGGTGGCACGCCCCACAGGACTGTGCCATCCAATTCTGCATTCTCATTGGCTGTGGGGGTCAAGCGGTCTGATTGGTGAATTCTGTGCAGCCGCGACAGGCCTTACCTTTGCAAAAGCACAATCATCGGTGATCCATGTCGCTGTAAAGGCGACTTTTAATGAGCTACTGCGTGAGTCATCCTACGTCATTCTACCTTTGCTAAAGCCAAGAGCGTTTTGCTCTCTGAGGGAAATGGGAATTTCCTTCGAATTTCCGACGCCTCTCGACGTGGGTCACACCATAGCTGTTATTGGAGAAGTTGGGAAAACCAGGTATTTCACATTGTACATGCGTGTGATCTCCTTTATCAACTTTCTGTTATAACTGACGGCCCACCTAACTCTAGTGATCTGGAAGCCAAGGAGTCAGTAGTTCATTGTGTGCTACAATGTCTCTACCAAAATTGGTTTTATTTTGATAATGTTTGCTCAGTACGACTCATTTTAACTACTGTAAATGTTTGGCACTATGGATATTCTCTTTCAGTGCATTGAGTAACTCTTGGGGACCTGATTTATGATGTTAATAATCCTAGGTTTGTGCCGTCTATTCGTTTATTTTCTACCCCATTCCTCATGTGCCCATTGCAACCCTCATGTTATACCATTCGAGTTTGAGTCGAGTTGTATGTCAACTCTAAGGTTAATCACTTATATTCTACAGAGTTCTCGGATAGTACTTGTAGTTAAAACGCAAAGTACTGAAAATGTTGCTTTAGTTTCGTGTACGACTGTTTTTAAACTGTACTTGACAGGTTATTCGATGACGATTTGAATAAAAGCACTTAACTTAAAAGCGGTGATTTGAACACGCGTTGAGGTGCATCTAAAGCGGACATTGATAGAGACGAGGCATGGGCGGCATTGAGAAAATATGGGTACAAGATGCGGTAGTTCTGGTGCCTTCTGAAGGATTTTTCCCACCCGACCCCTCCATTTCTTAATGGCTTGCATTGCTACGCTTAGTCGGTACAACACCAGCTTTCTTGAAACATCGCTACTTGATAACGCCCACTCTTAGAGGTATCTTTCCAACTGTACTGCTGGCAGGGCTGCCTGGTTTGGCACTCATCATCGTGAGCGCAAAACAATGACGCAGGAAATAAGTCAGACTTTGGTAATTGCATACCCGTTCCGATATTAATTTGACACCATTGTTTGCAAATGGCACCACATTATATACTACGCGTTAACACAGGCCAAAAATTGGCTGAACCAGAGCGTACACAGAGTATTGGCATCAAAACGCCCTTTTCAGAATATAGCAACGATCGTATTCAAAGTTTTCAGCTGACGTCATTTCATCATCTACTTTTGACACCCAGAAAATTCGAGCATAAATCGCGCATAGACCAGAGTCAACTACCTCTGCTAAAAGATAACCTACAAGTTAGCTACATTTTTTTGCCTTTGCATTTAGGTTTGTTTTGAAATTGGTATCAGACTTCAAAGTTTTTGATCCCGATCTCCCACTACCTCCTTCGGCTTCCTCATCAATGTCAGAGTCTCCGGTGCAGGTACCTGTGAGCGAGACGACGCCCCTGGAGGTAATATTAGACACTAACGGCGAATGGGAGGTTTGTGGTTCAACTCCAGAGACGAGCTCCAACGCCTCAGGCTTCAATGCAGCCAGAAATGGTTTTCGCACTGGGGAGCTCTTCACCTGTAAAATTTGCGTCAAGAAGGACTATTTTGAGGTAAATTATATTGAACCGTTAAGCAAAATTCGTACTTTTCTAATGATGATTAAATAGATTACGATGTAGGACGAATTCTCCTCCAGATTCCCCTCAGTCATGTGCTTTATTATTACTAGGGCACTTTACAATGAAGCCATAGCATCTCACTGTTACTTTCGTTACCTTCAACATGTTTCACCAAACTTTCGATACCTATTATCCTTTTTGGGAAAAGCATAATCGCAAATAGTAGTTCTTCACCCTCCAAAACTCGGTAAATAATGGCTCCGTGCCTCAGAGACATGAAATAAGTCAGGAGCACATCGTTAGCGAAATGCATTCCAGATTTTGTAGATGTGTAAGTTGCCAGGATTTTGTAGACCCATAATAAAACTAGCGCAACGTGATTTAGCATCAGGTGAATGTTCAGTATGCTGTTTGGTAGGAATGACTTGAAAAAATTTACTACTGCCTCGGAGTCATACTCCTCACAATCGAGTGTAGCAGGTGATCTGATACAAAGAAAGAAGAGGTTTTGCTTACCATCAGAAATCGCCGCAGTCTTTTGCATCCTAACAGAAATGACTACTTTTCACAAAGGGGTCGAAAGAATTGTCCAATGACCTTGTTTGGCATTTCGTTTTTGCTGACCGAGACAAGTAAAGAGGGGAACCACCGACGTATCATATTGCCTCATTGATTGCCTCCGTTGCACATGGGGCACATCGTGATGGCAACCAAGCCCATCTGTCAAATTAGTCTATAGGAGATTACTTTAAGAGCTTTTAGCTTAATTCACAACTAGCTCTGAGCGAATGACGTAAGCATACCGCGACAATTCGTTTCAAATTCAGGACAAAATGCTCTTATTTCTCCTTCATTGGTCCTATCTAAATTTTTTTCGTTCGTTCCTTTACGCACACTGTGGGGGATAATTCCAAGCCGATTTGAACCGTCAACTACCTAACACTAGAAATGCCCTCCCTTTTTTGCATTCAATTTGCATGCGGATACAAAGACTACCTGTCAAATCACCCAAATTATGAACTGAAGCAGATATCCCCAATTCTTGGCTTCTAGCTATAAAGACGGAACCTTTGCTACCTTTACATAGTCCGCTGAAGCGTTTGTTAGCACGTGAAATGCCTTCTCCTGTTGGGTGCTATCAACTTATGATTGCATAAGCTTAACTGCAGGCAAGTATGATGTTACAAAAATGAATCTAAAGCATAGGAGTGCCACCGGGTTGCATATGAGCATCGCATCAAATCACCCCAATCATACAACTTTCAAGATGAACACTAGAACGGTTTAAGCACTGTGCATGACTTCAGAACTGCAAAAAAATGGAGCCCTCTTCGTGGTGAACAACGCCTAGCACAACATCCTCATGGTTCTTCTTACACAAACGTTTATACACATTTTCCTTAAAGGACTTTAGCTAGGTAGAATTAGGCTCCTGTGCTATGGAAAATGTATATGGTGGCATTCGTACAAATGAGACGCTGCCTTGAGTTTTCTGCGACTTTAGCTACACTGCAATTACTCGTTGCGCCCTGCGAGATTAGTTCGACTCTTCGATGACTTTCCGAAATGAGCACATAATAGCGATTCTCATGAAAAAGAAAGCTTGTTTGCACTCAAAACAAATGCATTTTAAAAACGTCTAACTCCTGGTGACCAACTCTTCAATGTGTTGCCAACGCATGGAGCGCAGGACGAATTCAACTGATTCATTTTTATCAAACAATGAATGAGACATACTGTTTCATAGGTCTACTTAAATGGTCAGTGTCTCTCACTTTCGGAGCACATGATACCAGTTGGCTGGGTCCAGAGTGTAGTGATAGAAGGCGACTGTCGGATTGGGCGAATGCTCTATGGCGATGCAGCTGCAGTGGAGAAGTCTACTCGTCGCTCTCTCAACTCCATATCTCCAGCATCAGAAACCAGCAGAATCCCCACTCCGCCTAACATCGAAGAGGCTACTGTCATCGAGTGTCTTGTGCGGACGCCCGATATCGAGGCTGATCTTGATTTGACTAAGCCTCTCCTCTCTCCCTCTGAATCGTCCCCTGAACGCAATAGTAACCATACTGATATTGAGTGGGACCAGCAGCCTTCTGCAGCATCTGATTTCATGCATACTCCCATCTCTTCCTCTCTCACAAATCTTCACCGTGCTGCCTCTTATCAACTCGTTTTCGATGTTTCTGACAATGAAGATGAGGATACCATTGAAGAACCTACTCTGAATCGTGCTTCCAGTTGTTTTAGCCTCACCACTCCGAATCCCGATATTATTCACCGACCATCGTTCCTTATCTCACCGAAACCTGTCCCACAGAGACACAGGTATCTTCATCAACTGCTTCCTCTTCGAAATGAGTTTGGTAGGTTGAAGCCACCGCGGTTACTGTCAGTATCCAACTCGGTGGAGACCAGTAGGCCACCAGCCAAGCCCCTGATCGCTCGAACCGGCTTTGCTATCAAGGTGAGCCACCCTGCCATTCAAGTGGACGCTAAGTCTACGCTCCCTCACCCACTTTCAATGTCTACGTCATCCTCCTCCATCAGTCGACCCACGCGTGATTTTCTTACTGTCAATGATCAGCGACCGTCCAGGCTCCCCTCGGGTATTCCCGTTCACGTGAAAAAAGTCTCAAGCAGTAGTGAGCTACGACGCAGAAGCATACCCTTGTCAATTCGGTGATTTCTAGAAGTCAGTGAAACCTTTGTGCCAATAAATCATGCTTGATTTGTTTGTGTGGAATCTTGCGCAAATTCCTAGAAATATGCATTCCATTAATTAGGCACATAAGTGTTCTTTGTTGGAGTAAATTGAAGTCGCTTTACTGCATCTGCTCAATGTCCGCAATGCGACTTCGAGTTACGTCCACTTCGACCGAGAATGAAAAAAATCAAGTTGTTTATGGGATATGCTTACTGATAATCCAAGTTGAGTAGAGTTACATTAAGACTTATCCACAGTCGTAAAAAATGTTTGAGAATCCACTGTACCAAGTTGAGAGCAATTAGCAAAGCTGCGTCTGCTACCACAGGTGAAGTTATGGTAACCAACCGCAGTCTCTTCAACTGCCACGACTGTATCTTACATTGTCCAACATAGGGTACTGCTCATGATATAGGTGACAAACTAAAATTAAAAACTAATTATTCAATAGACTTGCAACATTTAGGACTTCCTTCTCCACACTATGCACACGTATTCCGAAGGTGTGGTGCCTCCAACTTGACAGCATCACTTTAGGTTGCACGTCGATCGTTCTTTTTTTTCTGTGTACTGTTTCGCATGCTAAAAGTTTGTGGCTACAGCAAACAAGGTTGGGCTGGTGGAGAGAACAAAGGCGTGAAACTATACACATTGAACAGGTATGGTGAGTTCGTGCAAAGCAAGATAACGGAATTTTGAAAGCCATTTGTTTGATTTTAAGGTGGGAAGAGATGTGGTAGAATATCTATGGTGTAATGGATGAAAGCTAAAATAAACTTCAACGTTTTGATTCTGCCAATATAAAACTGCCTTAAGAATAAGGCGGTCATCGAGAGGAAACACACCATAGTCGGTCTCACATACATACATTAAGTGCTGCAGTTACTCCTCGCGAATATAGAGAAGTAGACCGACTCTCGGCGAAAATTTTAGCGCATTTAAAAACCCTCGAAGATGAACAAGCGGATTGGAGAGGAATTCTACATTAATCGTCGACGTTGTACTCATGAAAGCCAACAGTTCATAGTCTAATTGTGGGTGCTACGGTTAGTAGTGTAAGTTGTACAGCGTAGAGTAGCTCCTCTTCACGCTGTTTAGTTCCTCCGAACCCAGATCTTTATGGACAAATTTTCATGGTAGCTTTGCCACTTGTGATTCAAGAAGTTTGCGCATTTCAGACGGTAAAAGCCTTTTTATATCTAAGCACAGTAACTGCAGTGGAACAATACCAAACACACAAAAGAATTACTCTAACCACAGCTATTCGTCAGATAGCTGTTTCTCATCGACAAGAGTTGGGTATGAGTCACTTCTGGTCGCACTCTTCGTAATTAGCTATTGAAATAAAAGAATATCAAAAGAACTGCAAAAATATGAGTCAGGCCTCGCACTCCGAAGACTATACTAGTGGAAAGACTAATAACACCATCTCAGGAAAAAGAAGTGAGACGCAAACATTACCGAAATCTTATTTCAAAATTGTTCAGAAAATACCAATAAATGCAATAATAACAAGATGTTTAAGAAGTAGTAAGCTGAGAATATAGATGGATGGTCTGTTCAACCACGGCAAAGGCATCAAGTAGAGAGGCTCGCGGATCCTCCATGCCAAACTGAGCGTATTGGTGGAGGTAGGCGGAGGAGGTAAAGAGACGCCAAGCTCGAGAACGGACCAGTCGGAGCGGTGCGCAGACATCAGTACTCGAAGCCTTAGCACCATTATGATCACCTTCAGCGACCAGACCACCACCGTTAGTAGCCAAAAAAACACCGCGAAAGTGACCGTTGAAGGCTCGAGCATATACGCTCATTGGAGAGGACGTATTAACCTCCCAAGGCCTCGTTACGCCCTCCGCATCGAGACCCGTAGTGAGTCCCGACCACAATACCTCATCAGCTCCGGCGCCGCGCGCTACGCCTGCGCAGGAGAGAAGTGGCTGTCGACGGTAGCTGCGCAGATTGTCAAGCGAAACACACCAGTTCATTTCTATTGTAAGTTATAGAAATAACAATTAGTACAACTGAGGCATGTGGGATAAGAAAGACGAGTTGTGAAGGCGGTGTTCACGAACCATCACCAAGACAAGCACCAGAGAGGAGGAGTTGCTTGGCATGACGCAAAAGCTGCTGCCAGGTTTCAGTGGCAAAGTGTCTAGCCTCACTGTTTGGATGATATGGCAAACAGTGCAACCGGTATAGCCGATAGTCCGCAGGTCCAGCCAAGTCAAAAAGAAGACGGGTCAGACGGCGACGACAAAGTGTATAACCACGAGATGATCCTGTGTAGGGCTAGATCGCCAGGAAGCCCAATCGTAAGTCGAGCACCACCTAACATCCTTACACAGTCACAAATCCTACGTAAGCAATGCATACAAAATTTATTATTATGCTAACGCTCACCAGTTCGGCCTAGTAGCAAGATCCCATCTTAGGGTATTATTATAAATAAACAAAGTATCCACGTAAGGCGACCTAAGTAAGGGCGCCCGAGGTGAGCGTCCACCATTTCAATCGCCTGGTCAATGCGTATTGACAACAAATATGCACACTTGTTGAATCGAAATGCATTTTGTTGGGACAAGTATTGAGTCTGCTACACATCAACCCTTATTATCAGTGTTATTCAACTTCAATCAAGGATAGAAAGACAAACATCCCGGCCGTCAAACTTGGTAAATGCCCAACCTATGAATTTCGGGGAATGCAACTGAAATAACTTTCGAAGCATATGATAACAATTCATCAAAGCAGATGCAAGAAGAATAGCACTACTGGCTGGTCGCAAAGAAAACAACAAACACGTCTTCACCACCCACCAATTCAAAAATTACGTGCGTTGGAAGGCATTATAGAGCATAAGGTTCCCAGAAAGGGCCTTAACAACCATTACGCAAAGTACGAATAGCATCCAAAGGTGCAACAATAGTCTATGCTTTCATCACACTTTACTCATGTCTGAACGTTTGGAGAATTAGGAGCGAGTGGAGATACCTGAAGCACACCTCCGAGAAGATGTGCCATGAGACGATTAAGCTCGATAAGGGGCACCTTTTCGAGGGCATCAGCGTGTCCGTCGATTTGGCGACGTCGATGACAAACGAGGCGACTGGCACAGGCACGGTGGAGAAGATCGTTCTCGTGCAGCAAGAGGCCACAGGGTGCATCGCCAGGGCTAGCGCATAATAAGTGACCCAAACTCAGAATTACGTTGTAAGCCTGAATCGCCACCTCGCCCTGTCGATACGGCAAAACCAACTGCGCCAGCACCGGCACCTTCGGGCACACGTCACCTAGGCGACTGCAACGCAATTAGGCTTCACTCAGCAGCTTCCACAAAACGCCTCCTGTTCTTCGATATAGTCACAAAACTTCAACCTTTAGGCATTTGCATTTTCTGACTACAAAGCTAAGGAAGCTTTACTAAATGTTCGAACCAAAAATACTTTGCTCGTATTTTCACATCTCGAAAGCCGATCATTTATTATAACCAACATTTACTTGTAGACTAAATGTTAATCACAATGTCAAGTTAACTACAAAAAAAGTGATGCGAAACTAAATACTGATGTCCTTTAGGTGAATCCACTTTAATGTAGTTAAAGGAACTCTGTTCAACTTCGCTCGTAGCAAGTAAAAAAGAATCTGGGACCAAAAGAAAACTACTTTATTCTAGCATCGACGAAGCAAACCTATGCAACGGCACAACTAGTGAGACGAATGGAAGGCTGATGATACGGGTATAAAACTTTGCCAAATCAATGTGAAGTTCAGCAGAAAAGGCCGAAAACTAAAATATAATGATCGAAAAGTAGGAACTATTGGTAGTGTACTGAAGGTAAACGACTAATGTACTATGATGCCATTGTGGACAGTGCTAGGTCACAGAGCAAAAATGCAGAACCATAATGCAGTCAAGTGAACTGGTTAAAAGTAGTATTAAACAGTATTAAACATTGGCAATGAGAAAGCAGTGATTAATGAAATACAAAACCATTTAGTATGATGGAAAACACTCCAAGTCAAAGTAGCGACGGTGAGAGGGGGAAACCTACCCAAGGAGATAAGTCCCAACTCCCGATCCCGTGCCGCCGGCGAGGCTCATCGTGGTTATAATGCCATCAACTGAGTCACACTTTTCTAGTTCGGCTGTCAGAATATCGTCAACAGCTTCCGCACATGATGGGCCGTTCAAAAGGTAGCCCAAAGCCCAATTGTTTCCTTAGGAAAATATTAAACGCATAAGTTAAGTACACCAAGAATACACCTTGTGAAATCCACACCAGTAAACAAAGCGATGAGATCAAAGAAAGAAAAAGGAATGAAAGACTAATCCTTTAGGCCCATATTTGCTAGATAAAATCGGGGCAGAAAAAAATACTACCGGAACCCCTCTTTGCAACGAAAGAATTTTGAGAATACCGCCAGCCGCAATGATGATTAGTTTCGCTGTCTATCTGCTGAATCACTTTGTCTTCCATGTCCACCCGAACACATCTAGCCTCCGGCTTTAAACCTAGCGAAGTCACTGTTTACCAACAGGCAGTGAGTACCCTTGCCCTTTATTCTAAAAAAAGTTTCCATCGATTCGTTAACAAATTCATGCTCCAAATGAGTATCTCGTTTGCTGTATTCGCCATAATTGTCGTTGTAAATAGTTTTGAAAAACTCCAGGCCAGTTTGGTTTCCGCACTGACCTATTAGGAGGGAAACAACAGCCATGGCCCTACAGCTCAAAGGCCACGCAACAATGAGTGTTCCTCACTGGCTGAAGAAAGTGGATAAGAGAGAATGGATGAAGCAGTGAGGCATCAAAAAAACCTGAATTAAAATTAAGAAAAAGAAATCGAAGGAAAAGGATGAGGAGACCAACGAAGTTGGACAATGTATGGTCTACATTTCCCATTGTCAGCAAATTCAGATGAAAAAGGCGGTAGAACACTTTTTATAGTTTGTCTCGATTGATGGTCGTGACATTAAAATGCTTTTAGGCCTGAGTTTATACATCATTGAACAAAACTATCAGCATCAACCTTAAAATTATGTGACACCTAAACTAAAGGTGCTGCGATAAATTTTGGAATATCCAAATAAAATGATAAATCAACAATGTAGAGCAGACTTGTAGTGCATTCTAGTGGTTTAAAAAGTGCTTTGCAAGGGAGAGGTCTGTAGCTTGCAGAAGTAATCAGTAACCATCTTAGAACAACCCTTCAGTCATGCAGGTGGAGGTAAAGGACCAGGGCAGTAAAATGAAAACCCAACAAATTTTGTGAAAGGACGTCATGGGGCAACTTTGGTATTCGTCTTGTCCTTGTACGCGTGGGCTGGCCTTCTGGACATGATAATCCCTATTCCTTATTTTCTCGTATAAATCATGAATTCAGTTAAACTTTATGTCTTCTGCCTAGTAGGAAGTCTCAATGCGCTAATTCACTAGCAGCGAAAAGCAAGCCTGACTTATTTTACGACTTCTATTCGGGTGGCCACAGCTTGTGACACATATCTACGGTGCGGAGAAAGTGCATGTACATTGAGCGGCATACACTCTCATTCCTTTACAACAGAAGGGCTGAGAATGATATCTACGTTTGGTTCTACATTGTCCTATGTTCAATAGACAAGGTATCATCAAGTGAAGCGACACTGCAGTAAAAGAATTCTTTCCGTACGTGATTGCACCAGATTCCCTACCCTTGGAAGCAGTCGATGGTCAACAGATGTATGCTATCCTGATTTATTGTGATGAGGAAGAAATGATGTAGCTTAATTTTACGATAGTTGGTTTTTGACGCAAAAGGCTCGTGAGTGCTTCCTTGCAGTAAAGGGTGCGCTGTGACGGCTGACACAGGAGGTATACCTAGAGGATTGTCGGGGACATAGATCAAAGCATGGGAGAGAGAGACAATGTAATACTTTGTTTATGTGACCATGTAGTGTCCGACCACGCTTAGTCGTGACAATTTTAACTCATTAGATTGCATTCATTCGGACCAAACAAGTGACTTCTGTCTAATTAAAGGCCTCTGGTCTTTACACGTATAACTCTACAATTCACATTTGCTAAACAGAAGGGTTGATAAAAGCTTGTATAGTCAAAAGGGCGCGTAAATTATTCCCGGAATGGCTCGTGCAGCAAATGCAACAGCACGGTAATGCTGCTCTCTGTATGCTCCTAAGAATTTGACACTGGTTATGAAGCCCATCAGACATGAGCATTTAATCCTAAGAGTG
Source organism: Hydatigera taeniaeformis (assembly GCA_900622495.1). NCBI lineage: Eukaryota > Metazoa > Platyhelminthes > Cestoda > Cyclophyllidea > Taeniidae > Hydatigera > Hydatigera taeniaeformis. The sequence continues at coordinate 10,791 of UYWX01020354.1, read as the reverse complement.
CACACAACAACAATATCAAAAAGCCAAACAAAATCACTAATGTTCTAAAGAGTACAAATCATGCAAATTCATAATATCATTTTTCATCTCACGAAGTCCGACGTAAAGGGATTTATAAGCCTGAGGCCAGTTGATGGTAAGAATTGCTTAAATAAAAGAACATTTAAATGGTTTTTTAATTTAAGTAGTAAATTTTTTGCCTGCATATAAACGACTTTTGTTTAAATATTTCTTACTGATAAGTGACATCAAGGCCAAGGGAACCAGTTTTAATTCCCTTTCTGTATCTTGTTTTCGTGGAGCCAGCCTAACCTTGCCTCCAGTCATGTTCCATTCAAGTCGAACTAAGGTTGGGTACTCTTGTGCTTTTTATAGTTTTTTAGTTATAGATTTTGCATTTAAATGGATTTTAATATTGCTTTCTCTTAGATATGCGTGCTTTAATCTCTTCCTTTTCACTTGTTACGCTTGTGCCTATTATGCTTTAGATTTTTCAAGATTCTGTTCAGGGAATCATAGAAGTGGAGCCTTTCATTTTGCGCTTTATTGACACACCGGAGTTTCAGCGGTTAAGAAGATTACACCAACTTGGGCTTGCAAAATACGTTTATCCTGATTGCACACATACGAGGTTTGAGCACAGTCTTGGAACGTACCATCTTGCACGGCGTTTAGTTGAGGCTATACAGTCAGATCCTCAGTGTGCCTCAGTGCGCCTTACTAACAGTGAACGCATGTGTGTCATGATAGCCGCTTTGTGTCATGACATAGGTATGGGTTTTGCAATATTCTTTGTACATTGTTTCTTTTTGTTTTTTTCCGCACTTAAATACACGTGCTCATTATTTTGAACTATGTTTACAATTAGTTTGCGAATATCTCTCCTGGTGATCATAATAATTTTCTGCTTCCTGAAGTAAAAGCTTGTAAGCATTTGAGACCTTGGGAATTTATGGATACATGCATGATTTATGTTTCGTGATAAATGGCCACTTAGGCATATTTCGACCTCTATGCTGGTGCATGCCTTTCCAATCAATCTTTAAACGAATCATGTAATCAAGCCAGGTATAATAATAAGAATGTATAAATGTTTAGTTTTCTCAGCTTCTTTACCTTTTTGATCAGTATTTCTTAAGGTCGAATGACGGTACTTTTGGCCTCCTGGAGGAACACATATTGCATCCTTCTAGTTTTTTTAAGCTTTCGGAAAACATGATTTGGTGGATTCCTGACTTTTCATAAATTCCTCTGAGGGTGGCTTAGCAACTGTTGTGCTCACCTTGGTGGATCATCTCAACAACTCCCCTTTAGGAGCTTTTAAGGTCATACCCTGGGGGAAGCTATGTAGACGACGTGTTTTATTTTGATTAAGGTAGCGACGACAACTTATTTAGTTGAGCACCTGTAGGACAATACTAAATTTTTTAAATTTTTACTCCTACATAACTGTTTATGAATGCATGGTAAGTTTATATTTTCCAAATTTTGTAGTAACATTTTTACTTCTAATCAACATGCAATGAGCGGTTTAATGTATTTTCTCCACAGGGCACGGTCCACTATCTCACACATGGGAAAGGTTTTTGAAGCAAGGAGGTCCGGATTACAACCAATTTAAGGTTAGCCATTGCTGGATCTCATGTGTGGGTGAATCAATACAAGAAGAATGTCCGCTAACTATAGTCATCATGAGATCTGGTTCTTTTCATACCTGATCTCCTTAAAACATCTACTTAGAATTGCACCTGCAATGTTTATAAGGGCGTTATCATTTCCAACAAATGTCTGTCGACGCTGTTCTAAGATTAATGTTCTGTAATTCTGTATCAATGAACGCGTGCAGTTTGCACAATTAGTCTTTCAGCTGCTGTTTATGTGACCCGTGCTCGAACTATACATACGGAGTTGCATCGCTTGACTTCTCTGATTACAAATCGTTTGTGCTTGCGACAATATTCACCTAAGGTGGTCGATCTCGCAAAGCACTATTTTTCATCGCTTGACAAGTATTGTGCTGTGAAAGTCAATGTATCTACGTAATTATACATTAAATTGTATTGTAGCATGAAAACATGAGCTGTTTGATCGTAAAGCGGATCGTTGCAAAAGACCATCCTTTACGAGATTTTCTAAAGGCTAGTGGGGTGGATCTTGAGCTTGTTTCTGCGCTGATTTGTGGCCACCCAACTCCTGAACTTGTGGTACGTTCTTACGCCTTTTGTTACATGCTTAAATACAATCACATGCTATTGGTTTCTTTACCTAGAGGATAACATGCTTGTATCGAAGGCCGAGACATTCCCTACTCACACTTCCGGCCATTTTTGAGCTCTACCGACTTTTTACTGGCTTACCCACTACTGAAATAAGTTTGAGGCCTGTTTGTCATTAATAATGAAGCAGTATTCGGGACCCTTATTGAATTAAAACATTTTAACTTAGAACTGAGTAAGGTTGCTGCTCACTATTCCATTGTGGTTTTGTTCAGCAAGCTTGTTATTGATTTCTCAACATATTTACTTTATCAATTTATTCGTCTAGGAGAGGCTTCAGGAGAAAGCATTTATTTTTGAGGTAAGTTCTATTTACATGGCTGTTTAATACACACTTGGATAACAAGGTTTTATAGTGCAAAGCTAAGCTTACTCTGTATCACCTCATTTTTGACATGGGGGAAGAATAGTCCCATTTGATCTCTGCTATATGCGTTGAGTAAACGTAATTTACTAAGGCTTGATATATTTTCTGAATGCTGATGCAGATACACCTCCCAAATTTCTCTGTAGTTCTGGATGTTTACTTTTACAGATAGTTTCGAATACATTAAACGGAAATGATGTGGACAAGTGGGACTACATTATGCGTGATTCCCTTCATGCAGGAATGGGTCAGGGCCAAGGTGTTATTGAAGTGGAGCGAATGCTTCGTTTCTACCGTCCGGCCTACTACGCTTCCGACGATGCTTGGCATATGTCATTCAGGTCCTCAGAGTACTCAAATATTATGCGCATTTTCTCTCAACGTACCCGTCTTTTCCGCAGTGTATATGCTCACAAAACTGCACTGACGATTGAAGCTATGTTTATTGACATCCTTAATGCCCTGGAATCTACCCTGCACCTTCGCGATCTGTCTCTGCGCGCCTGTGCTGGTGATGACAATGCCATAGAAAAATACCTGCAGCTAGACGAGCACTGTCTTTGGGTGATGGCATCGTCACAATACCCACATCCCTCTGAAGCCTCCTCTTTGATCAAGGCGGATTTGCTTCGCTCCACGCACCTCTGCCAACGCATCGAGTTTCGACAACTCTACTCTTTTGTGGGAAAGTTTCTTGTAATGGAGAAGAAAAATCACATGGATGAATACAATCATCAACACGCAAAGAATGAGTCAGATATGGATGAATTGTTGGGCAATGCATCTGAGCCGAAAGACGTACTGGATGTCATTGAAGTAGAGGTAACGACCAGTTCCCTAACTTTTCAGTGAATCTCTCCTTGCCAGTCTTTTCGCACAAACTGCATATGACAGACCAAAGGGAGGACTTGCTTGCTACTCTTGCAAAGTCTATTACCGTTCAAGTGCGCAGAATTTACCAATTGTTTGTTTTTTGGCACCTAGGAACTGGGCACCGAGATTCAAATTCTCACCGAAGTATTCCGAAAACTCCCACCGAGTTCCTTGGTTAGGAGTGTTGATGAACTCCGCCTCGTCATAGCTACTCACTCCTCTAATTCAACAGACGGAGAAGCCACGTTTTTCGCCTACAAATCCCTTCCAGATGCCTTCTCCATTATACGACCGGTAAGCACTGCTGTCCCCGTGCCACAAAATTACCCAATCGCTGGGATCCCGCGGACCTCTACACCACTACAAGTTTGTTAATTCCTTACGTTTAGCTCGCAAAAGTTCATTGCTGCTCTTTGCTGTGGACAGGACCTCCTCATTACAGCGACTTCGCCCACCTGCGAGGGCCAGCGCCTGCGCCACTCTGTTTGGTCAAGGCACTTAACACCTGGCTGGGCGAAAAGAGAGCAGCACACGCCACACCGGCATAGGGAGAACGTGCTCATGAACGCCATAGCCCGTTCCCTTTTCTACCAGAACATTAATTAATGTACAATCTCAGCAATTCCTATCAATCAATCAAGTAAATATTGAAATTTTAACTCTGGTTATTTAAAAAAATTGTCACAAACGACCACAGCGCACAAAACAGAATTAGTTATCATCAATGCCTTCCCCAATTTGCCTTGACATTTATAATTTCTGAGAGGAAAGGAGACCCCTACTTGATTTATATAAATGAAATAAACACGAATATGTTCTAATCAATAGTACACAAGAGTCTTAGGTGAATTGCTTCACTTCGATCCGCGTATGAACATTAAGACAGGCAAGTTCGTAGGTCAGGTAGCGAAAAGCCGCGGGAACGTCGACAAGGAGCATCCTATTCTCGAGGGAGTTCGCTGCGTTGGGAGAGGATGATGGGTTGCAAAGACGGCATCGCCAGCGAAACCTTTTGGTAAGACTGATTCCTCGCTGTTGGACACCTGTATTTTCATCGGTGATCAAGTCTTCGTGAATCAAACCACCGCAATCTGAGCATATCAACATCTAAAAAGACAGCACCACAACAATAAAACTAACCCGTTTCCAACGGAAAATAATAGAAGAGTGCTCTTCTCATTTTTGAGTAGGAGGCTACAGGCTCTAATTCAGACTCACCCGGAACTCAAACGCCAAAATTGGTAAAGATACCTAAGTTTTATAGTACTTTTTGAACGCTTGAAAATCCAATATGGTAACAGGTTTTTGTTGCTATTGCCAGTATCAACCGTTCTACATTGAGGCAAGGTCATATTCAATGTTTCATGGTTTTTACCCAGGATAGTATAAATGTCACATAGAATTAATCAACAGTGTATCGGCAGTACAATGATATAGCTACCTTAGAACGGCAATCATACAGTAATACATTAAACATCCATGCAACAGCCTTGATGTAAGGCTATATAATCCCATCGACCGGACCTCTAGGAGCATAAAATACTATAGCCAAACCGACTCAAATAACCTTCACTTTGTCGCAATTGGATCCCAAAAGTCGATCCTGGAGTGTGAATGATAGCCCATGGGAGAGGACGCAATCACGTTCCATTTCACCAAGACGGATGCCCCCACCGACCTTGCGCCCCTTTATAGGTTGGCGAAGCATAGCATCAAATCGACCCTCAGATCTCACCTATAGCCATTTGAAGCAATTTCGTTTATAAACCACCTCACAAAAAAAAACAGACAGAATTGTGTTAAATCGAATAAGAATGGTCTCATCTGTTCAAATATCGAAAGTAATTTTTGGGCCCTGAATGAGGTCATCGTGAATGGCGAAAACGAGAGAATCGATACGAACCTGATACTTGTCTGCCACCATATGACGCAAGCGCTGGTAGTAAACAACTCCAATGAAGATGTGAGCTTCCAAAAGGGAACCAGTAACTCCTGACATCATAGCTTCCGTGCCCCAGTAGTTGAAGCCGGCATTCTTCAGCTGATCAGCGTACTTTTCAAAAGGCGGATTTTCTTCAGTCCACTGGAAGGGTGTCGCGTCAACCCACTCACCTGAACAGTGCAATGGATAAAAATTGGAGTACTAATTCTTTTGATGGGTTGAATTCCGCATATCCGAACACATCACTACACTAACCAGTCAAGGCAGCCGATTTGCCAGCTAGGAATTCGATCATCATGCCCATTGTCATACGCGTTGGAAAACCGTGGGGATTGAATATCAGATCCGGCACAATCCCACCCTCCACGGTCCAGGGCATGTCATCAGCAGGCAGGAGGATACTATTAATGCCTTTCTGACCATGGCGGCTACTGTATTTGTCACCGATGTCCGGACGCCGTGGCAAACGCAGCGTTATGCAAGCCTGTAAATAAAACGAACCAACAAGGTCGTTACTCCCTACTCAATGTAAAAACCGGAATACTAGTGAAAGCTTCAGAATACTGGTGATCAGATAGAAGTCGACTATTGACATCAAAAGCAACGCTGTTATATAGATAAGAAATCTTGCCCCTTGCCTTGCTCCAACTGCCATTAAGAGATATTGCTTCCACATATGCGGTTTGCTCCCCGTCCTTGTAGCGGACAGAGGTCATCTCCATCGTCTCACAGTGCGTGTAGACATATAAAACACTTTTTCCTGGTATAAGGCGCGCCCCAATTGGCGGAAAACCATCAATATCAATGTTCGGAGGAAGGTTATTCAACCCACCTAAAGAAAAACCATGAGTAATACTGATGACAAGTAGGTCTAGAGGAGGGAATAGGAAATAGCAGTACGAACCAAAATAGTGCTCAGCTTGTTTTTTCCCTTTCACTTTGGTAGAGAACCTGGCCAAATCTATGGTTTCGGATTTGTAAATACATGCGTCTGCAAAGCCACGCTCGTAAGAACTTTTGTTGATTACCATAGCATCCTCCATATCATAACCCTATAAAAAACACTTGAACAAGCATTTGAAGAATGTGTTAGAGATGCAAATGGAAGCTCATAATGGGCCATATCAATAACGATTTCGCGAAATAATCCTGCGCTCACTGTGTAAGACATAACAGCAACGATGGCGTTGAATCCAAGAGGATAATGGTCCATATCGTATTTGGCATAGGTTTTAGTTCGCACCAGCGGGCTCTGCGGGCTGAGTAAGCGATAGGCTTTGGGATCTGAACGATACTTCCAGGTGTAAGACGAATGGCCCATAGTCTGTTTGGCCATCTGACATTGGTACATGTTGCGCGGAGACTAAAAAGGAGTAGCAAATGACTTATTTCAACGATATGGAACTATGCGCCTGTGTTTAAAATACTTCTTCACGTGGACACAAGTATGTTGTTGATGGTCAACTACTTGATTAAAGTCAGGATATGGTGTGAGACCGGCGACAAAGCTGAAGATGGACTCTGGTGACACTTCAAAGTGCATTCTCTCATTGACTGGCCGGTCCATGAGTTCTTCGACCGTTACCGCAATGTCCATGTATGGCTGCTCAAAAGTGCCAACCATTTCGATTTCTGCTTTATCAATGTTCTCCGAGCCAACCCGAACGAGACTCTTCACAGGCCGGAGCAGGCGCGAACCACCAACAAAGAGAAATAGACCGGGATACTGACTACCAGTGTCAGTAGGGTCTACCAAGCAGATCTCCAAAGTGTTGGGAACGTGGGGACAATTCGGGTCCAGTTTGGCACAGCGCAACTCTCGAGCCAACCGCTGGGCGGCTAGGCTGGAGGGTGACCAGCCAACTAAACGACCATCTAGGAGGACGGGGAAGACACCGCGATGTTCACTCACACCCGTCATTTGGCGTGAGAGCTCCACCGGTCGCAGGTTGTGTTCCAACAGCCAGACCGCAAATTTGTTCACCAATGCCTGACTGGGGGCCACACATACAGCCTAAATCGATGACAAATTACAACATGAAACGCGAGAAAGGCAATGTAAAATAGATGAGAGGATGTTTAAAACAGAACTTGTTGCTGAAGCTAAAACCCGATAGACAACTCACTTCAGTACAATCTGCAAGGTGGTTGAGAAGACCGCATGGCGCACCATCAGGTGTGTGAACAGGGCAGATGAAGCCCCAAGCCTCTGGTAAGAGACGCCGCACAGATGTGGTTCGCATTTCACTAAACATAGCACCGCGGTGTACGGAACGAAACTGTGCAGCAAAGCGTAAAAAGTTAACCGTATCAACCGGGACTGAAAGACCCGAAGTCTGCCCATTCAACAGTCGACCTAGAACTGTGCGCGAGGAGCCAGGTAAGTTGCCAGTGGATATAAAGAATTTTAATCCGCCGCTGATCTCCACGACGTTACGACTCAAAATTTGGCGAAAGTTTGCTGTAAACAAAATAGGCTGTCATAAAAGGGCATGCGCTTGCGGCATACCGACAGAGCACTCTCACAGCTTACGCTAACCTAACTAACCTATTTCAAGAGATTTCGTCTTGCGTAGTTGTAAACTAAGTTGCTCACGCACGGTGTGTAAGTAGGTTATTAGTCTATTCTACAAAGGGAAAACGACATTAGGCAGTGACACTTACTACTCACTAACGTAATAGCCAAGCAATAACCCACCCGAAGAATTTGGACGTACGTTGTGCCAGGAAGTAATATTTCCTGAAACATCAGATTATCATTGCTCTCCGCACAACATGCACCCGAAACGAAAGCATGAAGCTTGCGTATCATGTAGCTAAAAGAACACACAAAAAATAGTATGGAGTAGAAGTTGAATGTAGACACCATAATACGACGTACCAAAGTATGTGATATTTGTCCGAGAAACTGTCAGCGTGAATTAAGACGAATTCTCTAAAAGGTTGGAAATTAGCCTCAGTGATTCAGCGCATTCAGATCATGTGATAAAGGTATTAATTGTACCTCATTAGATGCTCGCCGGCAGCGCAGTCGGCGTAAGAATTCGGCAGGTGCATTTTGAGGCGAAAAAGTTTCCCCAAGTAGCAAAGAGCACGAGATTGGCTATTACAGTTGCCTTCCGATAATCTCATCAGAATCCTCATCGCATGCCTAAACAAAGGGGAAGTTTAGTGATAATGATTAGGTGAACAGATCTCCATGTGCTTAAACATACTCATCAAGTGATAAAGAATCCCCACCACCACGCCGAATATCTTCATAGATTTCAAGCTCAGTTTTGTCCATAAGAGCACGCAAGAGGATTGAAATAGGGACAAATAGTTGTTCGTTTTCAACTGTAAATGCCAGAGTAGGTTCCCCATTCATGACCCAATGAAGTATGACCGGCTTAATTTAAAAAGGGAAGTTCCAACAGTTTGTGATTTGCAAAAGACTTAAAATGACCAAACTGAACACGCGTTTACCGCAGAGTGTTCATCATCTCGCACACAACGCATTAAGATGGCGTATTCCGTATAACCCGAACCTCGTTTTTTGAATGACGACCTAGCTATAGCAAGCGGCTAAAAGTAAAAATACGTAATTAGCACACCCACATAATTCCTGCGAGCCATTATAAGCAACCTAAGAAGCCTTTCATTTCCATTGACAATGAAATAGCCACCCAATTCGCGTTCTTCCTCATTGTGTTTAGGGAAATCAGAACGCGGCATCTTCGAGAGGTTGCACGCACTAGACAATACCATGATTGGAACCTCACCACCGTTAACTTCAACGATACCCATGTCACAACCATTCCGGCGAATTTTTATGGAAATCGCGAGGTTACCGCCATACGTTTGACCCGTTCGCCGACACTAAAGCGTATGATTTTATAAGATGTCACACCTCATGAGGGTAAACAATAAAATCCTCACAATCTGACCCTCGCGGGTGACCAACTTCGACTAACTATTAGAGGAAATTTACTGAATCTGAAACGAACTTCAACTTGCACAGAAAACTCATCACCATCTGGGGTAGTTATGTATACAGGTTGCAGGTACTGAAACATGATCAGGAGTGTACAAACATACTTTCACCATTCTTTTTATGCAACTTTTTAGCATAAAGTCAAAAGATTGAATATGCATTCGCGCAATACGATCCATGCCAAAAGCTTAGCAAACACGTAATAAACAACTCGCGCCAGCAAAACCAAGGTGATTGAATCACACAAATGTCTGAAGCTGCACGCGTATCAAAATCAAATGCGATGCCTAATGTAACATAACAAAAAAACAAAAAAATTATTTTTTTATAAATAAACTTTTTATAAAATATTTTTTATACAAAATTTATTATAATTTTAAAAAATTGCAAAAACATTTTAGATGCTGATTTTTTTGTTTGAACTCTTACGCAAGAGACCGCGTATTGTGTTGGACTCTGCTGGTCATCAGTTGGGCATGGCTGCCGCGAGTACTAGTGGTTTTGATCAATATATGACCATATTTTCCCCAGAGGGAAGGCTTTTCCAAGTTGGTTTGTCAAACTTTAATGCTCTAAGTAGCATTAGAGTACACTTTTAAGGCCATCAGCCTTGATGGATTGACGTCTGTTGGTATCCGTGGAGAGGATTGTGCTGTTGTTGCCTGCCAATGCAAATTACCGGATAAATTAATCGAACGTGCCTCAGTCTCGAGACTTTTCTCTTTGACGCCTCACATAGGATGTCTCATGACCGGGATGATGCCAGACTGTAGATCACAAGTTCAGCGTGCTCGATACGAAGCTGCTAATTTTAAATACAAATTTGGGTTTGTTTTGTTAACACTCAATATTCTACAGTTATGAAATACCGTGTGATGTACTTTTAAGACGGATTGGTGAAATTAACCAGGTGTATACTCAGTCAGCAGAAATGCGACCTCTTGGTTGTTCTATGATGGCTATCGCGTATGACGTAGAGCTTGGATGCCCTCAACTTTACAAAACCGATCCTAGTGGGTTTGTTTCAGGACATAGAGCTGCCGCTGTTGGTACTAAGCAAATGGAAGCGAAAAATTACCTAGAGAAAAAAGTAAGTGTCAAACACTTTTCGAAATATGTGAGTATTTTGAAAAGCAACTCAGTTTTTGTTCAAAGTCAAAAGATAAGTCAACATTTACCAATTGATTAAAGGCGGTAGTTATATTTGCAGCTAAGAAAACAGCAAAATTACACATTGGACGATGCAATAGAAGCTGCAATCAGTTGCCTCTCGCACGTATTGGCTCTTGAGTTTAAATCGTCGGAGCTGGAGATCGGCGTTGTTTCAAAAAAGGAACCTATTTTCAGGTAAGTTATTTTC